>JAGVSP010001881.1:0-100026 GCA_022494985.1 Micrasema minimum
TGACCATGTGTAATACATCTTGATTATTTTATTACAAGAACATAATTAAATAATCTACTGTATTTAGCCCTAAATTGGGTTAAATTCGTGATTTTTATTGATGAATTCAGTTTCAGTATTTGACAATTTATTGAAAAACGATTCTAAGTATGCTAAGTGCCTTAAATCTTAAGTTGTACAACGTCTTTGCTAAACCAAATCAATTGAAAATGTAAAATTCCACAAGTGTATAGCTATAAGATATTAAATTAAGTAATAAAACATAGGTGCCTACTATTAATAAATACGGCTAAAAAACATGCACGTGCGTAAAATAATAACACTAGAGCCATCCATATTAACACGCTTTATTTACGAGATCTCTGTGCTATAAAATTTACATCTTAATTTATTACTTCGTCGAACATAATATTCCCGCATGTATCGCGTTAGGTGGTCTTAAAGGGTAATGAAAATTCGATCTGAATTACTTGTTCGTATTTACACATAATAAACCTAAACCTGGTTTTGATTTACACCCAAGAGATAGGTCAAATTGTGTATTTAGAATCATTATTCGTAATTACAGGGAAGAGATTTCTACGAATCTTATATTTATTTAACTATTAACCTACTACAAAGTCTAATTTGATTAAGTATACAGGTTGTAACAAAACTCGATGTACAAGCGAGAAATAGGTGAATCTACATAATATTTGGAGTCGATTCTGTAGAAGATTTTTTTTTTATTTGACCCTTTGTTTTCGAGAACATTACAAGAACATAATTAAATAATCTACTGTATTTAGCCTAAAATTGGGTAAAATTCGTGATTTTTATTGATGAATTCAGTTTCAGTATTTGACAATTTATTGAAAAACGATTCTAAGTATGCTAAGTGCCTTAAATCTTAAGTTGTACAACGTCTTTGCTAAACCAAATCAATTGAAAATGTAAAATTCCACAAGTGTATAGCTATAAGATATTAAATTAAGTAATAAAACATAGGTGCCTACTATTAATAAATACGGCTAAAAAACATGCACGTGCGTAAAATAATAACACTAGAGCCATCCATATTAACACGCTTTATTTACGAGATCTCTGTGCTATAAAATTTACATCTTAATTTATTACTTCGTCGAACATAATATTCCCGCATGTATCGCGTTAGGTGGTCTTAAAGGGTAATGAAAATTCGATCTGAATTACTTGTTCGTATTTACACATAATAAACCTAAACCTGGTTTTGATTTACACCCAAGAGATAGGTCAAAATTGTGTATTTAGAATCATTATTCGTAATTACAGGGAAGAGATTTCTACGAATCTTATATTTATTTAACTATTAACCTACTACAAAGTCTAATTTGATTAAGTATACAGGTTGTAACAAAACTCGATGTACAAGCGAGAAATAGGTGAATCTACATCGCATTTGGAGATGATTGTGTAATATGACTTTTTAATCTGGGCTTGAAAAAAAATGTTTTTTTTCTCACAAAAGTTTTCATAAATATGGCAGATTGTGTAAAATTGCTCAAATTCTTATTAAAACGCGCTTTTTATTTTTTTTTTCTTTATGGATAGTATTTATTTGAGTAAATACATGGTATTTGATAACTATTTGCAAAAAAAACAACTTCATACTCGATTTTCTCGAAAACAAAGGGTCAAATAAAAAAAAAATCTTCTACAGAATCGACTCCAAATATTATGTAGATTCACTGGTTTCCCGCTTGTACATCGAGTTTTGTTACACCCTGTATAAACACAAATAATAAATAAATACTCCTGTCCTCCGGCAGTGGCGTAGACGTTTCGACTGGCTAGGTCATATACTACGTATGCCTTCCGAGAGCCTTAACCATGCTTACCTATTTTTTACAAGGCATCAGGTTCTCGGCGTCCTGGACGTCCACTGTTGACAATCCGTCGTCAGTTTAGCGTCAGAACTGCAGGACGTGGACCTGACTTGGGGCGATGCGCAGGAACTGGCGGCCGATCGCTCGGCTTGGAGGCAGTTTGTGGAATCCATATTGACTGTCAAATAATCAGTCAAAGCACCTAAATAATATGTTCAACGCATATAATTTGAATATTTATTTAAAGGGAAGTTCGTAATATAAACTCATTTCACGCATTATTCACGAATGTGACTTGACTAAACCTAATTCGCATATCTATTTTTACAAAACTCGTGGGTTTATCCCATTTTGCCTTTCCTAAGTCGGCGTAAATAGAGTTATCTCTAATAAGATACACATAAAATGCAATTATAATAATAATGTATTCATTAGCTCTAGGCTCTAGGCCTACAAACACTATTTGATGTGGCTTATAAAATATGCATATATGGATATAACTCGATTCGTTAAACTTTATTTCAGACCTTTCAACATTCCGCACTTTCTGATCCCCTGTTAGTTAAATATTCCGAAGCAAAGGTAAGCAGATATCAAGTATGCATTAAAAACTACCACACCGCTATCTCATCTGCTAGGTAAACATTTCTACATCAAACCTCGTTCCCTGGTGCTCACGATCGTACATATTAAGATGATAAATGATTTAACCTTATCAAAACATCGCAGAAACTGGTGAAAAATACCACACCATATTTCTGTGCTCCCGTTACGTTCCGTTGAATTAGTAGACATGACTTTGCTCGGAACATAGACATTTTTATTTAACATCCTATTTTATCCATTTTCCTGATGCTATCCTGTTACATCTCGAGTTCCTGGGTTTTTATTTCGCAACACGAACCAGGAAAATCGCAAACCGGAAAATTTTCTTAAGATTTGTGGGTCCACTTAATTGGCTTTCGAAAAGGATAAGGATACTTACTACAATGCGGCTGCGGCGGGCAACAAATAAAAAGAATGCTTATCTCAAATTTATTAAAATTAAATCAGGTTGGGTGAAATAAAAAAAAATTAAGCATAAAATGTTTCCTTTTTACAGGGAAAATGTACATCTGGCAGACTTTTTTTAATGTTATGTTCTATAGGTACATAGAATTACGTACTATTTATTTTCATAGTACATTGGTATATTCACTACAAAGAGAAAATGTTTTCTGTTTAAACTGTTTTTTTCGAAGCTGATTTCTTACTTTAATAAATTTAGGTCCCGCAGTTATTATGACTTTTTCAGTCTACTACGAAAAATTACTTTGTGATAAACGGGGTGTTGATATTGAATACACAAGCCGAGAAATTTGCTTTTAGTAGAAAACTAAGCATTGTTTGCGAGGGATTTTTTACTTAATGTAGTTTTCCCCTTAAGTCTAATATTTTTATAGAATATTATTTTATATCAGAACATGTTTGAAATAGCATTTTATGTTAGAAGTTTATCATTAATTTAGTTTCTAACATTTCTCGATTCACAGCGGGCGCTTCAAATTGTTTCCGCGCTTTCCAAATAAACCTACTCCCTATCACACAAATAACTGTAAACAAACAAATTATAAAATTTTCTAGCGAAGTATTATTTTCCATTGAATTGCTTATTTAACTTTGAAATTAAATTTACATCCAATAAAACATTTCTAAATTCCTGTTATAAAAATTATCATTTATAAGGATCCAACGTATTTATTTTTTATCTGGACCTGGGTCATCATGTAGTACAAACGGTAACGGGGCAAGGAAAATTTTAGGGGAAAGCTCCGTAAGCTCATCCTAGTGGCGGATCCTAGTTGTGCGTGTGGGGCACCCAACCAGACCGCAGAACACATTCTCTGGCATTGTTTTATGTTGGAGGATAGCCGGGAGACCATGCTGGACGGCATGACCGAGGTCATGAGGCCGGCGTGGAATCCGGATTTCTTTGCGAACAGGGGTAATTTCGAGCAGCTTGCACTGTTCGTGGACACCTGGGTGCAGAATGGGATATTCTTAGGGGTAAAAAACCCCCTGTTAAATTTAGCCTTTAACACCAGGATCAAAAAGGTAGAAATAGAGATTACATGAGTAGAATAATAGGTGGTGAAGGCTGGCATTTGTGCAAGTATTGTTGCGTAAAAATAAGTATTTAGAACTAATAGATTGCTAAGTGGGGTAGTCCCCGGGGGAGCTTGGTGTACTCTGGCTGGGGCGGCCTGTCCCAGTCTGTTTGTGTGTACGTACGAGGAGGTCCCAATTTACATTCCATCCCCCAATTCTGTTGTATTGTGTCTTGTTTTGTCTTGATAGGATAACGTACGACAATGGACGTATTAAATCATGTCTGCCATATAGGATAATAGTGTGTGATTTTGTCCCCTCCCCTCTTGTTCCCTATACCCTCCTCAATTGATGCCTTCTCTACAATGTCCTCCATTGAGACCCTGACCGCGGATGCTCGGGTGGATGTCTGAGGTGGGGGGCCTGGAGAGGCAGTATGCCGATCTCCATACGGGTGGGTAGTACTTAGGTACTAATAAATAATGATCGAGGTATTATCTAACGTTTCCATACCACTGATAATTTGGGCCGACTCTGGTTGGTTTGGGTGATGGAAACAATGACAATTATAGTACATAAGCCGAGACAGTGGTATGAGCAATTAAAGCATTTTCTCACATAAATTCATCCGAAATTTTATCCCACTAACAATCTTAAAATCGCGGTTTAGCTAGTTGACAAAATCAGTAGAGTTGTGCTGGACTGAAAAAGACTCGATAGTCTTTAAAACAGTCTAGGGAAAAGGTGGGGCTTTCATTGTAACCCTTAATTATTATTTATTCTTTATACATCTAGTAGTAAAAGTATGTACACATTTTTCAAAATAAAAATTATTTCATAGGTGTGAGCAAATAGAATCGTTCAAGTATGCGTCATTTTTGTCCTAAATACTGAATTTAGCCAACTCAATAACAGTAATATAGAAAATGTAATGAAACTTGATTTTCTATTCAATCTTTTGATTATATCTTTACGACCTGGTAATAATCCCTCGCTTCGACTTCAACAAAGCGACATCTACATTGAAAACTAATAATCCAAATCCGCTTCCTCTTTTTCCCGCCATTCCACCCCCTCTAGATTTTCGTTTGAAATTATTCATGTTATAATACCCCCTTTGTCCACGCTCGTGGGCACTAAATGCAAGTGAGAATTACGCGAAAGAAAAATGCAAAGCAAAGTTATTACAAATGGTTTTTTTATTGGGACGACGTGCTGTGAATTCCTTAAAAGCCTACATTGTTTTGAGAGCTTTATGAAACATTCGTCGGGGTTGCGGCTCTTTTATAGAAGGTATTTACAGTAATAAATAAACATACTACTTACTACTTTCAATACTACTTACTAATTTTAAATAAATAAACATACTACTTACTAATTTTAAAATAATTATTTTACATTATTAGTATGTTTATAGTTCTGGCACCTAACTAGGGGCCAAGACAGCAGACTTCTGAGTTTTGAGAATGGGTGTCTTAGAAGAATTTTAGGCGTGCGGTGGTTTGACTTTGTATGGAACACAGAGGTGAGGCAACGGACACAGCAACCCTTGGTATCTACTGTCATCCAGCGAAGCGTTTCGCTGGCTAGACCATATACTACGTATGCCTCCCGAGAGCCTTAACCATGCTTGCCTATTTTACAAGGCATCAGGTTCTCGGCGTCCCGGTCGGCCACTGTTGACAATTCGTCAGCAGTTTGCGTCAGAGCTGCGGGACGTGGACTTGACTTGGGAGGATGCGCGAGAGCTGGCGGCCGATCGCTTGGCCTGGAGGCAGTTTGTAAATTCCATATGATCCACATAGGGAGCGGATATGGTATGATGAAAATAATGAAATTATAGTTCTGACATGGGTGTTTTCTGGTAAAACCATGACGGTTATTTGCATGTTTATTGTAACATGCTCATTTGAATTTTATAAAAGTATTTAAAATAGATGCCTTCACAGAGACGAAAAAGTCAAACACACACATATATACATACTGTATTAAATAAATATGTAAGTTAATTAGGTTATGGGCTTATGACCTGTCTTTAAAAAAAAACGTTTTAAATTTCTGTTTTTTTTTACCTGTAAAACTACTGTAAAAATAATATCTCATAAAAAACGCTTTAGGCAAAATATAACTAACTAATTAACTAACCACCACGCCATTTCCCCGTAGGAGTAGGCAGAGAGGATAGAACGCCATACCACTCTGTCCTGACAGACTTTCCTTTGCTTCCTCTACATTCATACATCTTCTCATGCACATACGCCGATTATTCCGACTTTTCACTTGACCACTTTCAAGTACTTGACGTACTTGGTCAAGCCATGTCTTTCTCGGCCTTCCGCGGGTTCTACATCCAGGCACACTTGCATTTAAACTTTCTTTTAGCCGTTCTTTCATCACTCATTCGCTCCACATGACCAAACCATCGTAAAAAGCCCTTTCTTAATTTTGGTCGATAATGCTTATCTCAGCCTTGCACTCTGCTCTAATTTCGACATTTGTGTACACCTATCATACATAGTCTTACCACACATTCGCCTGAGATCGCATTTCAACAGCATTCAGTCTACTTTCATCCTTCTTTTTCTAACACCACGCTTCACTACCATACATAAGGGTTGGTACCAGAACTCCGTTGTGTACTGCCAATTTTGCTTCTTTCGATAAGTTCTTATTTGCCACTATCGATTTCAAGTCACCATTAACTCTGTTTCTGGCACTAACCCTTCTCTCAATGTCCTTATCAAGGCAAAATATGGAGGCAATATTAAGATTTTGCTTGATGTTGATTTAATATTGCTTTTTTAAATACTCTGATTTCATTACCTAGTCTAAGAGTAGATAATATTTCCTAAGCGCGAGGTAATTTAGGGCTATTTCAACCCCCAAATTCGGCACCTACCTACATTGTATCAACAACAAGTCGCGGTCTACCTCGGACTAAAACGGTGACATTTTCAGAACTAATAAAGTCGCGATACGCTCTAGAAACTTTCACGGTAAGCGGGTAAGGCCAGCGGAAGGCGGAATTAAAAGTTTTTGAATTAAAAAAACTTCCGAGAATTATTATGTTTTCTTCGGACGGACCCAGCGATCAAGGGCGATGGGAGTGGGACAATTTGATTACGACGCTAAAATATTCATTGCACACCATTTAAACTTTTATTTCTTTCGTTTTTTAACTTATTTTACTGCTTATGACGAAGTTATGTAATACGTTTTAGTAATTATACTGACATGATCTGAAAACTGTTTTACTTATTTTGAAATTTAATTGCACACATTTTTGTCGTAAATTAGTACAACAGTTTTATATTATTTTCGGAAAGGGGAAGTTGCAATTTGGGGATACTTCACTTTACGAGGTAGAGCTGTCAAAATTCCACAAAAGTTTTTAGTTACTCTGGATTGTAGAGGTACGGAAGAAATGGGCAAAGCGTGATTGTTGGATTAAAAAATCGAATAAATTTCGCTTTAAAAAGCTATTTGATTTTTAAATTATTTCATTGAACCCAACGTTAACCTCCCTGCCTACCCCTTAAAGAAATGGTGTAATGGTTTATACTTTATTAGATTAACATTTAAATACGTGAACTGTCATGTTATCTCTCCCGCCTATCGTGGAGAATGACACTCCTAATTCTCCTTTAACTTATAAAAAAATAGCAATTTAACTTTTGACCACCCGTTATTCCGCCTTATTTCATTGCCAAAGAATCTGCTCTATGGTAAATGAAATCTCGCGGCGGACTATTTACGAGTCTATGATATCCTTCTTGCCAAAGCAACTGTCATGGCGTATCAGGCCGACGTTTCTATTTTTTATACAGGCCGACCCGGAACCTAAAATCCGAGGTAATGAAGGCAATCGTAAGTGTTGTGAGCCTTATTAATATCAACTTAAATACCCCGAATCAAAACACTGTATTACAAGCCTAAGTCTCCTTTAAATCTTTTCAGGTCTAATGTCCATCCCTTATACATACTTCCTTCCCTGACTCCAAATATGTTATTGACCATTAAAATATAAATTTAAAATGGCCTAGACACGGATCGCTGTCTAGGAGCTAGTTACCGGAGTGTCCACACGCTGACCGGTACATCACGGAAACGCAGATATTATCCAATATCCGTGACATCTCTCACACGCGTGAAATTTCCGGACCACGTGTGAGGATATATTTTACATTTTGATGCTTCAAAAGACAAATTTACAAAGCTTCACCTCGTGCAGGGTCCTGATGTGGACACTGCACATAAACTGTACGATACATGGATTCTTCACCTCTCTTCAAAATTTCACCTCAACATAAAAATGAAATTCTTAACCTCCAAAATCACTTCATTCATCTCAACACTAGCCTGTTTTTTTCTTTAAATCTTCGACGGTAGAACTTTTTAATTGGTCAATTCCAGTATGAATGATTCGATGGATGGATTCATTACGTTAAGTTATCAACCTATATTTGTAAATTATCCTCTTTATATTATTCTTGTCAAAATTATAACTATATACTTACCGTTGTGCCTAGCACATTATCATAAACCTTGTAAACTTACTTATATTTCATTACACACACTGAAATTCTGATAGCCTTGTTTTATTTATAATTCTTGAACTCCTGTGGTATTAACAATCCTTGCTTACTTCTATAAAATTTTGTGAGTCTCATTGTTAACTGATTGACTATGCAGTGAGCGTCTGAGGATGATGAGCAAAACACAGGCAAGCCTTCACCCCTCTAACGTTATTAACAAGTGGTTCTAATAATAATGAAAATTAGTTTACATAAAATAATCAGTTTTGAGATACAACATTCAAACCTTGATCATAAACCTACACAGCCGCAATAAGGTTCATATAAAATCTGCCCTATTATTTCTCGTATAGTGCAACAACATAAAATGTTTTTATGGCTATAAAATACGCGAACATCGTACATTAACTGTAATGAAAAAACCATCGCATTCTTACCGTATCCAGATCACCATTAGTTACACCAATTGCGTTGGCGATCTTGGTCACCCTGCTTATACATGAAGGTAGGGAGTTTTTGTCTATCTTTAGGACTTTGCCAACAGGCTCACAATTGTCTCCTCGACACGATTAAAACCGCATTTTATTAAAGACGCCAAGTACTAAAGCTATTCGATGCAAATAGCGTCGTGCCTTCGGTGCACGAAGTTTGTTAATCTTAACTGTTCGATCTTTGTTGTTATACGGGAAGCTGATTTTATTCTTTCTATAACCAAAGTCTGCACAATTATATCTCACTTGAAACCTTCTCCTGTAGCAGATAGCACCTGTGGTTTTGTTCTTATCTTTACAAAATCGATATCGTTTGTAATCGATTGACGCAAATCTACGATCAAACAGCAAACCTGCCTTTTTTCTGATGTGATGAAAACGAAGATAACTTTGTAATATCCAATTTGTACAAGTTTTTTTCTAATTGGGGTTTTATGTCTAGGGGCTATCAAATAGCAATAATTTCGTAATTTGCTTTGAACTAAACGAGGGTCCCGTATTTAAGATAATACAATTTGGTTTAATAAAAAAAGGAAAAACGCTTTATGAATTCTAAGTTCCTAAAAACAAACAAGCAACATTAAAATGCAAATTGTGTCATCCACTTGTCCGCAACATCCAAAAACAATATCGTTTCACAACTTTCTCAACTCAACTATAAAAGTTTATCTAATTTGTGAAGAATTAAAAATTAGAAGTTTATAAAAACAGTGATTTGACCGTTGATTCAACCAGCGGGTAAAAAAAACATTACTGATATCTCAACATAGACAGAGAAGCTCTGGAAACAAATATGGATCATCTACGCGTATACAGGGCTTATAACATTATTTCCCATTTTGCCCATCATCTGATAACCACAATATAATAAAAATGTCTTCAAATATTTGTGCACATTCAAAATGATAAGAAATATACCTTTCATATTATCATATTACTAAATAAATGAATTATTCGATTAAATTACAAAGTACTTACAATGCTAAAAAGTTACATATTTTTTGTTCTATTGAGCTTTTTAATTTTTTTCCACATTTGCTAGCTTACATTTTTGTGGTAAGACAGTTTAATTAACCAACAAAAAAATTATTGACTTTTTATATTTAAAAAATATTATATTTATTTTGTGAAACTCGCGTAAGACCACGACACTGAGATTTTATTTACTTGTAAAACCGCTCGGTCGAATAAGAGCGCGTACAATTACGCGAAAAAACATAATTGTAGCGTTTCTAAAATGGCGGAGGATTTACATGACAATACCGCGTCTGATTGCTTACCAGGGAAGCATACCGGCTGGGGAGGTGTATTCAAAGGAGGGCATTTTTAAGCATTCGGCTGGAACCCCCTACCCACTACCTACGGACTTTCTGTTCTCCCGGTGATTGTCAATGGAGAAAATAATGAAAGAATCTCGAGACCGAAAGAAACTGAAATGATTCACATCAGATCTGAAATGTTTTTAATGTGGAATTCGGTCCACTTTGTCAAAAGTGATTTCCATGAAAATTTAGAAAAAAGACTGCTTCTATTATATTTTTCCTTTATTGAAATTTCGTCTCAAACGTAAAATATTTAGGTCACGTAATTGATTTATGAAAGTTTGAGATGTTTTGGACAGAAACAAGCATTGTAAAATTAATTTTTAAATACCTTTCAACGATACTACAAACCAATTACGATATTTGTTCCAAAATGGCTTAAAGCTCACACTTATATTCATTTATTACTACTTAAATTACTTTATTCGCTTATCAGCGATGCTTTATGAGCCACTGCATTAGTACACCAAGTGCAGTAAATCTTGATCTGTTACATGAAGACAACATTATCAGTATTGCATGCTTGATTCCCAAAATTAAGAGTGATTTTTCTCAGGACTGTATTTTGTGACGTTTTTTCCCTCTGTTATGGGACCTCCTGGCCTAACAATGAGCTAGTAATAAAAAAGTTCTTTTTTTGAATTTTTTAAATCCATTTTTTTTATTGATTTGTTTACGGCCTAAGTCAATTCACACAGTTAACATAGTTCCCACGATGAGAATTCCTCTGGTAACTTCGTCCGGACACATTTAAGGACCCACCAAAGGCGAATATCCTGTTTGGATCCGCCACGATGAGAATTCTCTGGTAACTTCGTCCGGATGAGGATCAGAAAATGGAAGAAGGACTTACCAGAGCTGGACTCAACAAGGGTGGGAAGTGACGATGAAGGACCACCAGGAAGGGCGAAGTATCCTGGAATACTCTGGAAACACCACGCGGCGGGACATAAAACGAGGGCCACAGCACACTATTACTCACTTTCACCGAGGGGAGATTGATTTCTGGAAGCTTGGAGATGGAGCAAGTATGACGAGGGGATTTTGATGGAAAAGAACTAAGGAAGAACAGGTATTGGATTTCACAGGAAGAACGGATGATCACGAGGTCGAGGAAATGTTGCTGCGCTGAGCGTGTTTTCGAGACAAAATGAGTTGGAAAACAGGTGACAAATCGGAATGGAATGGATGAAGGTAGGGAATAAATTTTGGAAGAAATCCGAACTGCCGATCACCAGACAGTTCCATAAATGGCCAAACCAATAGTAGTAAATATTTTTACATACTCAATGCTTTTAATCCTGACTATTTTCCCAAACGTGTTTTGTGATGCTATTATTGAACTTACTGTCTTGTTGTTTGGTAAACAGGTAAATAATATACTACTACTACTAATTTCCCTTATCCCATTGGTACACCAAGTGCAGTGCCCTATGGTGCATAGGGCACTGCACTTGGTGTACCAATCTAGATCATAAGTTACATGAAGGCAAGATTATCAGTTTTAATGATATGGCGATTATATAAGATGATTTTTATGCTTTTATTTAAAAGAAATATTTCGAATCGTAATCAAACCCGCGATCTCATGCATGGATGCCCGGTACCACCACGCACCACGAGCCGGACAAGTAATGCAAAAATATTTTATCATAATCTTTATAACATGCATTGTAAATTTAGCTTCATTGCACAAATTGCTTGAAACGCAAGCGATGCAATTTGCAAACAAGCCCACGACATCAGATGGTTTAGTGGCAAATGTACTCAAAACTACTACCCTCTCTTCTTTGTAGGGGATGATTGCATTCTGTTTGCTTTTCATTTAATGTTCTACTACTACTACTCTCCCACTACTACCCAGTGGTGCATAGAGCACTGCATTGATACACCAAGTACAACAGTCAATCTAAATCGTTTGTTACATGAAGGCAAGATGATCAGTCTTACGCTTCAGTGCCATTCCTAGGAATCCTTGAATATTGAATATAAATATGAAATATTTTATTTATTTACACGTATTTTTATTTTTAATAACTTAAATTTATCCTATTCTTATTGGACGAGGTCATAGCCCTGGTGGTTTAGTGGTGGCGCATTGAGCTGCCATCATAAGGTCGCGGGCTCGATGTCTAACCGGGTCAATATGAAATAATTATTTCAATATGATTTTTCACATGAAAATATTTCTTTCGAATAATGAAATGTAATCATCTTGCCATCATTGAATTTTTTTTTTATGAAAATGATTTTTTCTGTCATGTTTTATATTTCTCATAAATATATTACAAGTTAAAAAAAAATTATATTCAATATTTTTACACGCATATTTTTTATTTTGGCTTCAAAAGCAGCTTTCGATTTTTTTCCTAACAATAATGTCACAATTATAATTATAACAAATGTTTTATTTATCGATTATTGGCTCATTTATTAAACGCAAAAATCGAATACATACGAGCGATGTTATATTGATGAATCTATTTTAAGGATAACAATATTTGGGAAAATATTAATTCATTTTACCACTTGAATCGGACAAATAGAGATTCTACTAATGAGCCCCAACTTAATTTAATGGCATAAAGTATTTTCACAAATATGTAATCGTAAAATAAATATAACAAAGGAAAACCACATTAATTTAAGTACATACATAAATGTTTTCGATAATGCCAAAAGCAACGCTTTGAAACTTTAATTTCGAAGTATGAACAAGCAAGCACAAATGGACCAAATTATTAGCGACACTCCACATACCGGATGCCTGTATCAGGATCACATAGGTATGCAGGGATTTGCTAACGAATATCAGAGCATTTGGAGAGAAACGATCGCTAAATTTCCCGCAAGCCAGCGCCAACGCATTTGCGGTTTCCGCAAATTATGTCTTGTTCGTCACAAGTATTTGCTGATGGAATCGGGAAACTTTGTACAGAATTGCTGTTACGTGAATTAAAGTCACGGGGTATTTAGTACTCTCGGGACTTCGATTCTGCCTTGCTACACTTGTCTTGTTAACTCCGCCACCAGGCGAAGATGGAGCCTCTCAGCCGAAATTGGATCCGATCATTAGCATAGAAGAGTTGAGACTTGAAAGAATAATTTAGATTTCGAAATTAAAGTTCGCTAAAAATGAGAAATTAATTTATTCAAAACGATTCCGTTTTCAAGAACGTGGGCGGCGAATATTGATTTTTTCATTTGCATAAAATTTAACCGCATACTTTTATTCTGCGAAAACTATAAGGTAAGAATTTTTAAGAATTCAAAAAGTGGAAAATTGATAAAAACTTTTACGAGAATCAAACGAACACCTTGATTAATGCCAAAAAATATTACGTTTTAAATTTTTACCGCTCGGTAATACTGAAGGTTATTTTTTTGAGATAAGAGTTTGAAAAGTTAATCATATTTTGGTATACATTTTATAATTTTTTATCGTTTCAGTTGATAAGTGGGACTCCATATTGCAGAAATAACTGCCAATGTACCTACTCACACGTATTTAAATATTTCATATGATATCTTGGACTGGTACTGATCATATTACTTGATACGCTGCACTTGGTTTACCGATGCAGTGCCCTATGCACCACTTGTCACGGATAAGGAATGTAGTACATTTATATACCTGTAAGAATACTAGGTAAATACAAAGTGCCATCATATTGAACGTCAATCAATTGTCTCGTATGGTCGGGAAATAATTTCGTTTGCCAAAACATTTGAAGTAAAATTCCCGAATAGGTTCATGTCGGTGGACATACTAAACAAATGTTTTCCAGGTTATTACAACCCTTCCCGGTATGCAAATTACAAAATCAACAAAAAATACTCGCGCTCCTACCTAAAGAGTAGGCGTTTTCGCTAATGGCCGTAGTAATGGAACCTCCAGTACCCTTCGTCACTTTTTGTCGCGTGCCAAACTTCCTGGAACATAAAATGGCGGGTACCTAGCAAAATGGCCGTCGAAGTAGACTAGGCTATTAAATGCCGAATTAATAGCGGGGACTGCAGAAAAACTTCAATGCTTTGTATTATTATGCACATTTCTGATTAGCGGGGCTGCAGAACTGCGAGGAGGTATTGCGGTTGTTATGCATGTAACTACTAAAACGCGCGAGTAACGGTTTAATGGACTGGAATGTGTGAAGCATGCTCTCCTGATACCTCGTTTGTGAAGGAAGGGGTAATCAGCAGAACTCGTTAGGCTAAAATTACAATATTTAGAAAACCTTTGGTTTTTGTACATTATTTTCTCGTTACATCCTTTAGGTAGGTTGAATAGATTTTCCCTCCAAAGTTGGGCGTAATATCCAAGTACTGTAAATACAAATTTGTATTTATTGTTTCTCAATACTCAGAGCAAGAAACATTTCCTAAATGTTAGCGAAATAAATTATTATTTGTACCACCGAAGCCGGAAAATTTGTAACATTGTTATAAAAGCGGAAACGCGGTCATTTTAATTGAATTTCTCTCTGATGATTTCGTGTAATTACTGATAATAAATTACAAGGGATAATGCAATTAATGGGACATAAATTTAAAACAAATAACCAACTTGTTTTTAATAATCGTAATTATACCTTTTGGCTATTTTATTTCATTACCTTGCATTGGGGTTTTAAAATGGTTTGTTCATTTATAAATTAAAAATTCACATAATTTAACGATAATTTTTCGAAGAATTCAATCAACCAAAGTAAATGAATTATTTAAAGAATATGCGCTGTGAGATCTGTTTGACAAAATGTGAATTAACACATTGTTTCATTATAAAAGAGGCTAATTGAAAAACGAACCATTATAATGTAAAGACATTAATTATAATTATTTGTTTTAAAAATACTTATTATTATTATAGTGCTTCCTCCAAGCTTCAATCCATTTGCTTTAAAACAGCTTTCTTTGAGTTCCTACATACTTAACAAACAGAAAACAGGAAACTTTCAGAAAAAGTTTGAAGATAAAATAAGAGATTTTTTTTTTATTGCAGTTGCTAAAATTATAATAGATGAAAAGGTAAGGCAACAGACCTCGCAATTGTAGTATCACTACAAAAAATATTTACTAGAAATTATCGATTATTTTCCAAACTCTTTCATCATTCCATTTTTTTTTACGATTTACTTAATTTTTCTTCTTCTTCTTTTGCCACGTTCGCTCCTATGTGGAGCATATGGAGATCCCTCCAAGAGACCCTGTCACCAGCCAGCTCTCTCGCCTCTTCCCACGTCAGGCCCGCATCGATCAGCTCCGCCGAATACAGCCGTAGGATGGTCATAGACGGTCTGCCAGGACGCGGGATCCTGCAGGCGTAAAGAAGAGGCAGCTCGGGTTCAGGCTCTCCCGAGGCATCCGGAGTACATGCCCAGGCCAGGTCCATCGCCGCATCTTCACGACTCCAGTTATTGGAGGTTGCTGCGTCCGTTCCCTAACTTCAGCGTTGGTTATGAAGTCAAACCACCTAAATTTTTGTGTGTTCAAATCCTTCATCCAAGTCCAGACGAATACCGGATTTTACTCAATACGGGCTAGCAGAAATTATTATTAATATTTAAATATCTTTGATTGACTTTTAAATCTTCGTATTACCTTTTAAACTTCTTCGCCTTTGTTTAACTTTTAACCTTGTCAGTTTTACAACTATCAAAACCAGAATCAAATTTAATTTGCGAAATATCTAAATAAAACAAATGTAATGAATTAATCACAGTTCTTCCTTAGTATTCCTTAATTCCTGGAAAGCAACTAGGTATAAGGGCCTGGATTTCAAGGTAGGTATCTAGCTCTCTCAAGTACCGTTTTAAATTTCTTGTTAATTACATTCCCAACTAGAACGGGGAGGAAACTCTATCCCTGAGTTAAGTTCTGCTTCTTGGTTCAAATAATCTAATAGATTTACAGACAAAGGATTTTTTTTCTTTCCATATATTTGTATATAGAAAAATACATTTTATGTTATGTGTGTATAATACAAACATTTTTTTATTTCAAAGTAATTATTGTAGTTATTAACAATAATTACATTTTAATCATATTATTGATATTATAACTCTGATTATTATTACTATTATAACTATTATTACTATACTATTACTATATATTATTACTATTATTACTATTATAACTGATATTTTATTATTGACTCTGGTTTCCCTTCAATACGAATAAATCTTTCGCCTTTTACTAAAGATTTCCGTGAAGGGGAGCACTCAAATGAGTCTTAAAAAAAAAAATTAAAAAAAAAAATAATAATAATAATAATAATTTTTAAATGCATTATTATTTCGCAGGACGCAACACAAAGTCCACACACACGGCATAATAACCCAGAAAAACAATCTGTTTTGTTTCAATTGTCTGTCTACCAAGACAGAGGAAGAAGTTTCTTTTAGAGAGGACATAAAATATTATATAAAAAATATATATATATTCGGTATTCATATTTTTATTTCCGATGCGAGTGCCTGGGTACAGAAATCGAGTAAGGCCGGGAAATACATGGCATGATCAAGTACCTACAACAATTTCTCGAAAGTGGCTGGGTGAAAAGTCGGATTAATCAGCATGCGTGCATAACAAGATGTATGAATGTGGAGGATGAAAAGAAACTGTGCCAGGATAGAGTGGCGTGGCATTCTATACTTTCTGTCTACCACTTCGTCAGAGTTAAATTTTATTAGTATATGCATATTTTTAATATAGCCTTCAAAACGAAAACAAAAAATAATCCATTTCAAAAACTTAACTTCAATATCAATGCATAGATGGAGCTAGTTACGCGCTGGTGAATGATTTTCGATTCGTTACATATATACAAAATCAAAAAATGTTACCTGGTGTGGATATTCGCTAAGCGGAATGGGGAATGTGGTAGTACATAAAGTGGCCACTTAACCCAGCCAATGACAGGTCATAAGCCCTGTAAACGCACGGATATCCATATTCCTGAATTAGAAAGAAATCTACCTCATCTCTGTAGGTATATAAAATGAAATGTATACCTACTCCCGTCTTGGGATAAATCCAGATTTGTGCACAAGTAATTAATTGAACACACCCAAAAATGTTGTAAAAAATAATCCGTTTTAAAACAAAAATAATAAAATCTCTCTAATTGACTTACTTAATTGAGTTTTGAAAACATTAATGCGAATTTAATCAGATTTTTCTAAAAACAAATTTCACAACAAAACCAAACCTAACTGTTCCTGTATTTTCTTTAATTACTTTTCTGGTACAAAAAACAGGACAGCGAAAAAGTTCATAAAGAGGAGGCACAATAATTAACTAGAACTCATCAATCATGGAAATACTGCAATCAATTTGTGGTAACAATATATATCTTACTGCTGGTTCATAGGGCACTGTATACTGTTTTAGTACACCAGTGCAGCAAATCTAGATATATTCTTATGATCAAACAAGGCAAGGTGGTCAGTCTTACGCTTCAGCGCCGATCCTAGGTATCATATTATATGTCGTCATTTCGTATGTTTCATTTTAACTAATATTAATGTAATAATGTAACATACTATGTAACATAAATGGCGACATGTCGGCACTGAAACTGAAACACTTCCGCCCGCCTCGTGTTGTTAGTGATAGCGCGTTATGCTACTATTCATAAGGGCACGTGTTCAATTTCAAAAGGGGGAGCAATATATTTAAAAATGTTTTCATAAGAATGGTGTGGCATTCTATCCTCTCCGTCTACCCCTTCGTAAAAAACGTCACAATGGTTATTTATTTGGATTTAATGCAATATGCATTCAATAATTTTCAGAAAATAGTAATAAATCTAACTAACTTGATTATTCTGACTTCTACATCCAGACACACTCGCATCTTAAATCCTTTTAGCCGTTCTTTCATCATTCATTCTCTCCACATGCCCGAACCATCGCAAAAAACTTTAATTTTGTCGATAATGCTTCTTAGCCTTGCATTCTGCTGTAATTTCAACATTAGTACACATTTCATACATGGTTTTACCACACGTTCGCATTTCACCAGCATTCAATCTACTTTCGTCCTTTTTTCCAACTCCATGCTTCGCTTACGTACATTAGGGTAATAAATTTAACTGGGCAATTAGCGAAGGGCTTTGAACCATATTTATAATGTCTAGTAATAGTTTTGCACAATCCTAGAACGGTTAGCGTGTACCAAAACGAGATGTTGTAACAATTTCAGTCCAAGTTTGCTCAGTCGGTCAACAAAATGTTCTGAACTCACGCATCCAAGACTCGCCTTATCATTGCTTAATTACTAACCTTTCTCACAATCCCTAAAGCCATTTAGTATAACGTTCGTACCCCATGGGACAACTTTATGGCTTCTGAAATCTAGCCCATCAGAAGCAAAGGCAGGAGGCTCCCACTTTTTGAAGAAATAAATAAAAATACGGGGTGAGTAATACCTACTAAAATTTTACCAAACCTCCCTCACTTGACAATCATAAAGTCTACATTAATTTTACGAGAACTGTTGTTAATTACGAATTGGCGGTCTCCTTAGCGTAATGGATAAGACGCTGGACTCGATCCCGGTGAGAACAAAAAAGTCAGAGGCTCCTAGCCTGTTGAGGTGGTCAAATAAATAATAATTAAAAATAATGGAAGGTGTAACTCATTACATATTTTATATACTGTTGAAACGCAAAGGAGACTTAAATTATTATTGATTTTTATAAAATCCTAGTTGAAAAATGGTAAAGTATAATAACTAACTAACCATCACGCCATTTCCCCGTAGGGGTAGGCACAGAGGATAGACCGCCATACCACTCTGTCCTGACAGACTTCCTTTGCTTCCTCTACATTCATACATCTTCTAATGCACATACGCCGATTATTCCGACTTTTCACATGACACTTTCAAGTACTTGATGTACTTAGTCAAGCCATGTCTTTCTTGGCCTTCCGCGGCTTCTACATCCAGGCACACTTGCAATATACACCATCAAACAAAAAGAGAACAAAAAATGTTTTTGGAGGTTGTTGCCTTCGCTTCTAATATCCTCAATTATTCCGTTTGGAAATCACTTAACAGCCAGCGCCATTCTACATAAATTCTTGCGGCCACGTTTACACTAGATCCGAAGATATTTAGAGATTTAGAGCGACGTGTTATGCTGGATTGGAATTTATACCTAGACGTATATAAAGGTTTCAAATCCGAATTGCTTGATTCGATTCCATTTCTGGGTCTTCCCTCAATATTGCTGATTAGACGACAGCAGAAATGCATTTCAGGGCGGCGATCACAAATAAGATTCTAGAGAGCGATAAAAATGATAGCAATTTTTCTATGTCGGCAGTTTAACAAACAGCTTAGCGAAAACAGAACTATGTCTTTTTTTTGGTGTAGTTAACAAAGGTGGGCGGGAAACATCTGATTAGTTCCACCTAATACATAGTGAAAGCATAATTTTCAATAAAAAAAAAAATAGCAGAATTTTTACCAACGTGTCTACTAGTATTGTCCGCCCCTTGGTGTAGTGGTTAACGTGGTATAAGGTCGCGAGTTTGATTCCTGGCTAGATCAATATAAATGTCGTTTTTACATAAAATTATTAAACGAGTGATATAGATACATTTTTCATGGAGTACCAATGCGGTGTGTCTTTATATCGTTGTATCACCAAGATTGTACTCGTAAATGTCTTTATATCGTTTTCACCAAGATTGTACTCGTAAATGAGGTTTTCTAACAGGGGTTTTTGTGGGTTTCTAAATGATTAGAAATCAATCAAAAAAAAATAAAAATAATAATAATAACATTGTACGATGATGAAATGTAGCCACAGAAAGAAAGTCATTTTTAAAAATTTAAGATTTAAATAAATTTTAATATTAACAGATCAAAGCATAATTTTAGCTTAAGAAAATAGTAAAAAAATTTGCATACTATACAAATAATAGGAATTTTATTTTTCATACCCATAGTGTTTTCCATAGTCTTATTTGTAATCGCAGCTCCATACACTATAAACAACGCAGATTGATACCATAAAGTTTGATATATCTTATAAGATATTATAACAGATAAAATCTTTGACCCGCTTTCTTTTATTACATAAAAATTACAAATTAATGGGTTTGTTTTCGTAAATTTTGATCCAACTTACTAAAAATTATTCTATCTTTCTCTTTGTATTAGGAGTTCAGTTGTTAATCTTAGTTATTGTACCAGGAGATAGCAAGATAGCAGAGAAAACGTGATATTATGTACCTGTGTGTCCGTGTGTATTCGGAATTAACAGCGTGTAGCGTGACTTGACATAATTTAGTAGGAAGAACTGACACCTAGTTTTCCTTTCCCTTCTCTACCTTATGTTACCCTAATCCCTTGCTAACTAATTTATGGAGAAATGTTGACTCAATAAAGTCACCACAATGCACTCACTTCCACAATTTCACAGTGCATTGAGAAAAATACTTATTTAAAATAATGTTTCATCTAAAATTTAACCTTAATTTTTAAAAGTTATAATAATATATGTGTAATGAATAAATAGGATAAAGATATGTCAACTAACAGTCGCGCAATTCTCCCAAGGGTTAGGCAGAAATACCTAATTTTACAATCCAGATACAAACAAACTAACTAACCATCACGCCATTTCCACACGTAGGCAGAGAGGATAGAACGCCATACCACTCTGTCCTGACATACTTCCTTTGCTTCCTCTACATTCATACATCTTCTCATGCACATACGCCGGTTATTCCGAGCTTTCACATGTCCACTTTCAAGCACTTGTCGTACTTGGTCATGCCATGTCTTTCTCGGCCTTCCTCGGCTCCTACATCCAGGCACACTTGCATTTAAACTTCTTTTAGCCGTTCTTCCATCACTCATTCGCTCCACATGACCAAACCATCGTAAAAGCCCTTTCTTAATTTTGTCGATAATGCTTATCTGGTATGGTGGTGAAGCGTGGTGTTGGAAAAAGAAGGATGAAAGTAAACTGAATGCTGTTGAAATGCGATCTCTCAGGCGAATATGTGGTAAGACTATGTATGATAGGTGTACAAATGTCGAAATAAGAGCAGAGTGCAAGGCTGAGATAGCATTATCGATCCGGATACACCTAAATTTAAAACATAAAAATACTTTAAAATTGTGTGATTGATTAACTTATGAATCTTAGGTCCTCATAACCAATAAAACGGCACTTACCTTAGTACAGAAATATGAGCAATGCAGATATACTTGAATATTAACGAATGCATATAAAAGTAAGTTCTACTGACCCGTTGCAATTTCAGTCCTGAAAACTATTTTCATTAAGTCCTGGTAAGCCCCGAGCGAAACTTCGATTTCTCTACAGCCAGCCATCATAATCGCGCCTTTCCGACAGATTTTTCAAGGATCAGTCGACATAAATGTTTCTAAAAAACACGTTGGGATTACACCTTTTCCTATACAAACATCTAGCGCCGAACAGATCGCTTTCAGCGGCATTCTTTTGTACTCTCTGAAATGGAAAAGCTACTTGATCCGAGATTTATGTGTGCTACTTCTAGGGTCACCATTGGCTTGATATTTTGTAAAAAAGGGAAATTCCACTTTTATTCTTATCTCTTCTAGCTACATTACTTACTAAAGAAAGCGTGTAAACATAATCCTGGTAAGATAAGTTTACTAAATTAAGAAAATAGTGTTAATAAAATAACCCTTTAGTCGTTTTCATTTAAGAAAAATCTTCTCTCAAAAACGTACCTATTTATTTTTTACAATGTGTATGTAATTTGCTTTTTTTACATTTTACAAGGCATCAGGTTCTCGGCGTCCTGGACGTCCACTGTTGACAGTTCGCCGGCAGTTTGCGTCAGAGCTGCGGGACGTAGACTTGACTTGGGAAAGTGCACGGGAGCTGGCGGCCGATCGCTTGTCCTGGAGGCAGTTGAGGAATCCACATGCTCCACATAGGGAGCGGATATGGTATGATGATGATGATAATAATTTGCTATCAAGGATTACAATTTTTTATAATTTTCGTTTTCTTTCAAATTCTTGGATTCTGTTCTGTAAATAATAATATCGATTCTTGATGTGCATTATTTTGAAGTATAAATTTGAAAGAAAATATTTTGTATCTTTAAAAAAAATGCATGTTTTCACTTATTCGTTTTTATGAAATTTTTACCGTTAAACAGCAGAAGCTAGTAGATTATTGTCACATTCTATATTCTATTTAATTAATATAATTTTTGTAGAAGCTAAAATCACTCGCAGTCGAGTGGAGACTGTTAATTAAAAAAAATGTAAATACAAGTACCTACTTCAAATATTTTGTTGGTTTTGGTTGGTAAGACTAGTTTTTTTTTATTTGGCAGCCCTGTAACAAAATGTGGATAAATATTCCCAAGCCAAGAAATCAACTCCTGGGAAGGAACAGGGTGGCCCGTCAACATTTGATTAATAGCCCGAGATTTCGCATTCAAAGAATAAACAGCACATTCATGGTTTGGGCCGTGATTTATTAATCATTAGGAAACACCCTGTATCCAGTGGGTTTGTACCAATACTGTATTTAACCTGGCCCAGAATTACACCGTAGACATGACGTGCTTTGTGTATTTCAATTTCTTTGTCATCTTGTACATACATCACTCTTGGCAATATCAAAAACATCATTCATTTGGCCCTTTGTACGATGCTCTATGAAGGGCACATTGATTATTATTATTGATATATGAGTACGCAAGCAGAACGCTGGAAAATTGACGCTCATGCGATTCAACTAGAAAAAAATACATAAATTTACTATTTCCGGATCCTGCTGTCCTGGTACTCACCGAATCTTTCGGATGTATTCGGCGAGGCTTGGGGACGTAAAAGATAGCAATTGATATGACCCAAACAACAAGATAAGTGAGTCGAAAAGCACATGATGAACTAGGTAAGTAGGTACCTATTTTACAAACAAAATTAATTATGTAAATTAAATATTAAAAAAAAAAAAATGTTTTGGGTTAAAAACATTCATTTTGACGTGATAACGTCTAATAAATCGATGAACGCCGGCTGCACACACGAAAAAGCATGACTCATTGTCACGTTCCGCCTGAGCCGAGTGTGCAAACGAGAGCGCGGAACAAGCCTAAGCGTTCGGTTTGTGACGCATCTATCTCTCTTCCACTCCATCGTCCAAGTAGAAGGGAGACAGCAGCAGCACACAAGCCACAAGGTGAAAGTGAAATTAACGAGTGCAAAAAAAATGATAATTAATGCAAAAACTGTAATTTTCAATTAACTCCTGCTTTGTATTATACAAAATAATGATAATTCAGTAATAATAATTCAATTCAATTCATAAAAGTGTGCTATTTTTCATCAATGTTTTCTTATGACGTTATCACGTAAAATTATCGTTTGTAAACCGACTTTACAGACAACCAAAAGTTTTTTTGTAAAAATATTTTTATGTGAAATGCACATTAAAAAAAAAAATCAAATTGACCACCATCGGGAATCGTACCCCCGACCTCATGCATAGCAGCACAACGCGCTTACGCTACTCCACGAGGCGATATATTGTAAGACATATTTTTCTAAGCTGGTTTTAAATTATTGCGTTATCCTATCCATTTTATCAAACCCTTGTAAGTTAAGCTATGTAATTAACATTGTTGTATTTAATTTATCAAAACTGCTTTAATTTTGGTTTTTATTGAATGAACGGGTGCGTCATTTATTAGAGATATTGATACTATTACCAGGATATCAGAAGTACGAAGTGTAAGTAAAAATAACAAAGTTAGTTGCGTATAAAAAGGCGGGCAGTTACATTGTAGCGTCTTTATCCGCTGTCGAACAAACAAAATCCCCCAAATAGCTATTACGGGGCTTAATAAAAAAGGAAATCCGATATCCTTCATTAAGTATTTCCTCTCTCTGAGTAACGGCCTTATCTTCTGTCAGTAATAAGGCTTTTATTTCGTCACTGCCATAAATAAGGCCCGAAATATCCTATTGAATAACCATCGCGGTCCGGTCTCCGGGGCACATAAGTTGGAAGAGTGAAAAACAATGCTAGGGAAAACGACCAAAGACGTCATTTTACGAAATGTATTCTCTGCTTTCGCCATGTAAACGAGTTTTAAATGTATGAAAGCAAAGTTAAAATAAATTTATGTTCCGAAAAAGAATTTCAAATTTTGTAAAATGAAATATTTTTCTAAGATTGATGTTTATAGTGTTATGCCAAAAACTCCGCTTAATTCCTCAGTTAATTGTATTTTTCAAAAAATGTTCGAGTTCTTATGACATAAACAAACATTCCAATTTTGTGGCTGTTTTCAAATCTTCTTCTTCTTTCACCACGTTCGCTCCTATGTGGAGCGTGTGGTCATCACTAGATCCCTCCAGGAGACCCTATCACTAGCCAGCTCTCTCGCCTCCTCCCACGTCAGACCCGCATCCATCAGCTCCGCCGAGTACATCCGTAGGATGGTCATCGACGGTCTGCCAGGACGGCAGGATCCTGCAGGCGTAAAGAAGAGGCAGCTCGGGTTCAGGCTCTCCCGAGGCATCCGGAGTACATGCCAAAGCCAAATAGTCGGTAATAACTGTGCCAGAAAGAAAGAGATAAAATAAAAAGAATTGGAGAGATAAAATGCTTCTTCTGAAAAGCGATAATTTTAAAGATGGGGATTTTTTTTAATTTTTAGGTGCAGATGTTGTTGATACGATCCACTTAATACAGCAAAGTTACTTTTTACAAATATTTTGTAACGTAAATTTTAGTATGCCTAAAAAATAAAACATGCATCGTTCTATGTAATTTAATAATTAGTAACAGAACCTATTCGACATCCTTATTATTAGGATTTAGAATATATTCTGGTACGGGAACAAGAAATTTAAAAAGTATTCATTAAAAAAATGGCTCTCTTATGTACAAAGCTTTTCAGGGGAATGTCTTGAAAAATCACATCGTCAATATTATTATTATGTTTACAAACAAATCTTTCGTTTTGACACACATTACTTAAGTTTTTGTAAACACATCTGACAGTTAAAATATTACGCCGAACATTAATAAATGGCGGAATTTCAATACATTATGACGTCTGTTGTATGGAAAATCAATATTTTGCACATTAATTCCTTCGAGAAAAACAATGAAACCTCTTACAAAATCGTAATTTACGAATCAAACTTAAAAGTTTTAGAACCATTTGAAATATATTAATTAACATAATTATATTTTATCGAATTTTTCCAACTCCACGGAACTTTTTTACAGAAAAATTACGTTTATGATGTCACAATACCTCGAGTTTGTGACGCTAAGCGATAAAAAAATCCACAAAAAGATAATCGATATTTTAATATCAATTTTTCGATATATTACGTCACAAACGTAGATATATTTTAGAAAGAAGATCTTGTCCCATATTTGACACGCGTCCACAAGCTCAACCGAGTAAACACGAATAATTTCCATCTGCCATCTACAAGGATAGCAGGAAATTAATTCACAATCTAAAAGTATGTGTATTTTGTTTCACCGCAATTGAGCTAGCTTGAAAACCACTAAAAGTTCAGTAATTCTATGCAGGTAAATTTTTAGTGAGAGGTAATCAATCTAAACGTGTTCTGCAAGGGGTTAATAATTTAAATTTATTTATTGTTATACATTTTTATGATACCTTAGACTGGCAAATGTAAGAATGATAACCTGATAAATTCTATCTAAATTTAATATGTTATTTAACCTCTAACAAATCCTTATTTTTAAACCATGGATGTTTCTTCAAACATCTCCACAAAAATCGAATAAAAACGTAAAATCACCATTAAAATCGATGCCACCTTTAAGATATTAAATTTCAAAAGCTTTCTTTTCGACTAGTTTTTTATCGTCAAGGGATAAATATTATTAAAAGAGCTTTTGTATCGGATAATGTTTGTTTAGACACTATCTACTCCTAGTCAGACACATTTACTCCGATGGCTGTGGTTTGTAGACACACGACACACTCTCCTTGTCCACAATAACATTAAATACACGAGTTATCTATATATTATACATGTTTACCTTAATCACAGCAACTTTGTATATATTTAGTAACTGTGTATCTAAGTAACATTGCTAATAGCAATAGAGGTTTTATGAATAAATATTATGGGTGCTATAATTTCGTTAATTATTACATTAATTGGTTATTTAAACGTCTGACTAATGGATATTTATTTTATTCCACGTATGTTGCAAATTTGAATTTTAGAAATCTATTGATTTTTTTGCAGAGTAAATCGTAGAAATAAAAAAGATTTACAGAAAGTAATAATTATCAGAATTATTTTTGGCAAAAAATTATACCAAAATGTCTTGACGGTTCTAAACTATCTTATTTTTCTATTTTTATTGAAAGCACGTGAAAACATAAATTTTTAATCGAGTTTTGATTGCATTTTGTTCGCAAATTTCAAAATATTAGGAAAAACTACTTAAAAACTTCACGATTACCTATATATATAAATAAATTAAGCTAAATTCTTGTTGGTTTTTAGTTTATAGAATCTTTTAGTAGGAATTAATGGTTTTAGGTAATTATTGAATGATATAAAAAAAATCTAAACAAAATACAACCCTATGGTGTATATACAATTAAGTGATTTAAGTGGAATAAAAAGGGGCGGAATATAAAACACAATTTATTTTCAATAATAATCAGTGTATTCTCAGCTAAATAAGTCGTTTAATTTATGCAGTTTTTGTGTCACGGAGGGATTAAATCAAGATTAGATCAAGGCTACTAGGGTTAGCTGGCTGTAAGGTGGTAAGACCAGTTCTCCACAAGACTTAGATCTCAGGTGAGGCTTTCAGGGATCGCTTCACCCCTAATACCGGTGGGGATGAGGCCAATTTCCTCGGATGGGGTAGCGGAGGCGGTGGCATTTATTAAATTATCGGATTATTGTCAAACTTGGGGGTGGCTGTGACGTAATCGCATTAGGCTTCTCGATCCACCCAAATTGTTTATCATCAAATAGTAACGATTGCTCGCAACGCCCTTTAAGGAAGCCATTAGAATAATCTACCGAGTAATTAGTTATTTGTATTTTGTATTTTATTCATACGTATATCTTTACCATAAAAATGAATTGGTTTAAATTGTAGTTGTATTTCTCATTTAGTTTTAGTGAAGCTTTATTAACGTGATTGGTAAATTAATAAATAAAATTCGAATAAATGCGATTGGTTTTAAAACCGAGAAAAGTTGTTAAATTACTGTGTGCTTTATCCGTAGTCGTAGTAACCTCTTTCGATATCTCAATCCCGGGAATTGGTTTGCTGTAAGATTCGTACATCTTCTTATACTTTGCACTACACTATGCAGCCCTTTTCAGGTCAGCGCACGAGGAGCAGTTCGCACTTGTTCAAGACAGTCCCATCTGATTGCAATCTGAAATTTATTTAAACATATTATTCTAGTTTATAATCCAGAAAATTCAACTTGGTTTAGAGGTTAAATACAAACCTTTGCAAAGTCTGATGTTACTTAAAATGAATTACTTAGAGAAAAACGCATTGTTTAATAGTTTAACCTACTCGTTTGGGACCCTCAATACTCAACATACATAGCTCAACTCGATCGTATACAAAATAAATTTCTGAAAATGTTGGATGGTAAGCTTCATTTGAGATTTAACTCTTATGAAGAATCATCAGCTTTCCGTAAATTATCTTCACTTATTAAGCGTAGGAATATATCTAAATATTTTTTTTTGTATAAAATTATAAATAATATAATTGAGAGTCCCTATCTTCTAGAGCAGATACCTCTTCATTGTCCAATTAGACTCACTAGACAATGTCATATTTTTTATAATTTAGCACCATCAAACAATTATTTTATATTACTAACGGCACTAACCTAATTATTATTGGTTTGTTATAATATTATGTAGGTAGTCGCATGTTTTAGCAAGATTTGATTTAAGGATATAAGCTTGAAGAAAAAAATTCAAACACAGCATTATTTTTGGTGCCTCTCGCTCTTAACAGAAGTAGATTTAATTTTTTTATTTTATTTATATGTTGTGAGTTTGCTTTTGTTCCTGCTTTAAAATCAAAGCCGCTACTGGATTTGTTTTCCTCTTCCGAATTTCCCGAACACACTAAATCAAATTACCGTTTTGTTTTACTGTTGCGCCGGGCACTGTGAACTGACCTTTACCCAACCCTAGTCGACCTCCTCATTCACCATTCTCTCCTGGTACCGAAGTAAGCTCCCAGCAACTTTCGATGGAGTTTACTTAGCCCCAGTATTTACGAACTGCTGTCGGTTTCGCCTACCTATTCTAAGACATCGTCAAGTTTGAATAGCACCTTATATTATCTTATCCCATGTGCCGAAATTCCCCTGACTAACAATGTCGCCATTTTTGGCAGTATACCGCCTAGAATAGTTATGTGCCGTTAAAGGAAATGAGATCCAGTTTTTTTATACGTTCAAAGGCTTTTGAAATGAATAACGAACGTCTCTCGAACGTTTTTGATCTTATAAGCATAAAGAATACTAAAACTAAATTCATCTTTTAGTACATAAATTTATATTACATTTTTAAAAAATTGTGAGAGGATAAAAGCTATAAATAATATTAGTTTTCTTTAGAGAGCAAAAATATTTCTCAATTTACATGTTTGATACTGCGTTTTACTTTTTTTAAATTTTGTACCATTGCTTTTGACTACGAACCAGTAAAGTTTATAAAGTAATTAAGCGATATCCCCAATTTTCACTAACAACGAAAAAAAATTATTTTACGAACATTTTTAAAAAAGATCTGTTTTAGTTTTTATTTTGATAATATCACATAAAAACTAGTAAACCATTTTTTGTGAAATTTTTATAAATTTTTAATTTACGTATTATACTTCTTTAACACTTTGTATTAATTATGTATTTTTTATAAACTAATTTTAATTCCTAAATAAATTAATTTATTTTGACCACCTCAACAGACCAGAAGGCCAACTACAGAGGATAAATACATTTAAAAAATACCCAGGCTTGAGAAAAAAAATATAAATTTTTTGGTGATCTCGTACCCGGAACCTCCGTGTTGTGAGTCTAGCGGAGACCGTCATAAATTTAAAATTATCTTAGTAAACTTTAAAACTAATTATAAAATTGTATCAGTAATATGTAAACCTGATTATTTTACTATTTTAATAGTAAATACGTACTCGTATTTGTAGGTAACACGAAAACACTAGAATAATTTCTGGTATAAACCACACGTATCTAAGAATCAAAATCACAGCTACCCTTTATGTGATATCCATACACATAAATAATGTGATAAACGTTTTAACCCTTAATACATTATCTAACCCTGGTATCTTATCTTGACATTTTACAAGAGGTTCTTGTATTTACGCCTAGAAATGGTAATAAGATAAATACTACGGTTTACTAACTTCAAAAACATTGTTTATCCCGCGTATTTTACATTAATATTATGTGAAATATTTAAGTATTTTAGAGACTATTTTGTATTTATATAACTTCAAACCCCTTCAGATTAAATATTAATCTTTTTTAACAACATTTTGAATGTATAAAAATACTTGTAGACAAATTACTGGACTATACTCATGCTGGGCTGATATCAGATATCTCAAAAGAGACAGAGAAACTCTGGAAGCGAATGTGGGTTATCTAGGCGTCTACGTCGTTCCGCATTACGAGTTCAATATATAGCAGTTTCAAAATTTGTCATATATGGTTATCAGATGATGGGCGGGAATGGGGAATGTTGTAGTACATTAAGTGGCCACTTAACCCAGCCAATGACAGGTCATAACCCCTGTAAACGCCCAGATAACCCACATTCGCTTCCAGAGTTTCTCTGTCTCTGTTGGGATATCAATAACATCTGAATATCAATCGTTCCCTTTTTCTAATATTTCGATTCTGGTAATTGATTTTGAAATCTGACTTAATTTTTTATTAAAATTCAGGATTCCAATAAAAAAACTATTGTTTTATCGAATCAAAAAGATAGTATGTATTATTTTTTAGAGTCCTAACGATAAAAAAACAAGGTAATCGTCCCAGAAAAAAATATCATACAAAAATTGTTAGTAGACAAAGCGTTTTTGTTTTATTAAACTTAAGAGGTAGTTAGGTAATTTAATTACGTGGATAAACTTTATCCGTTTTGACATATTATCTTTTGTCGTTAATTCCTGGTATGAGATACACCTTCCAGGTGGTAAACTAAGCACTGTAAGTGTTCAACTCTGACCCTTTACCGAGCAAATCTTCCAACAAGAATATACCACCTACCCTGACCCTCGCCACTAAACTACGATTGGGCGGGAGATGTTAAGTCTCCGGTCAACCGTAACCGAGGTTTGGGACTGATAAAGTCCTCGGCTAAACCGTACAGAAAGGTTTTACTTTTAACCGCCTTATGAAAGGAACAGAGGAAATCTAATAACGTCTTCTCATGGTTCGCAAGACACTAAAATCAATAGATTAGGTATGAAGTGTGGATTAAATTAATAATTTGGAAGTCTTATTATTCGGTTCTTATAAAAAATTGCACATTATATAGGATTAAAAGATTTTTTTTGGGTATATTAACTTGAAAACTTCGTAAAAATGTCCGAGTCTTTGTTTACAAATACTTTATGTGATTCCTTTATATCTGATATCTGAAATGTGGACTGTTATACAAAGTGTAAAGCAATTGCGATAAGTAATGAGCTGTATAAATGCCAGCTATATTATACCTTAGTAATGAAGGAGAACTAAAAAAATTACTAATTTTGCAAAACAAAGCAGTGCGAATCATATTGAAGCGCAGTAGAAGAACAAACATTAAAAAGAAATATTAAACTTTTGAATATAATGTCAGTAGACAAAAGAATTAAATATAATGTTGCTAATGACATTAACAAAATAGTTAAAGGTATAATTCCAAGATATTTACAAAACACATTAAAAAACAATGACTTTTTTCATAAATAATATTTATGAAAAAAGTTGTTTCATATTTAATGAATATGCAACAAGAGGTTCAAAAAATATAAGATTAGAAAAGAAAAAAAAACTGGGTCACAGAATTGTCGAAAGTATAAGGACATTAAAAATGTATGAGGATAATAATGCTCTTACAAGGCGAAACAATTGTCACTAACTTGATAATAAAATTACGTAGAACCAAAAAAATCGTTTTTTGATTTTAACATAAGGTAAAAAATATATGTGTGAAAAATATTAGTGTAGGTAATTTGAAAAATGTATAATGGTAGGATAGTTAAATTAAGTGTAATGTAATAATATTAGTCCATGTAAAAAAATAAATAGTACTAAATATAATAATATAAAAAATTAAAAATTTGACTTCCATGTTCCATCGAAATACAATGTTGCGTTGTTTGTTTTCTTTGTAAAGTGTAATAAACTTAGTAAAAGTTACCTCAAATTTTTTTTTTTTATGTATTGGTAATGATATAATGGTTTCAATTATAAAGAATGGCGTGAAACAATGAACTAATACCTTAATAAAACTTTTAACCAGTTAAATTTCTATTCCACTGGAACGAGTTTGTACACAATGCGCCTGAGTTAATGTTTCTGCATTTAGCATACAAGTTATGCTGTTTGCAGGTAAAATAAATAAAGGCGTATTGTCCAACAGTGCCGAAAGGAAATGCATAGTTTTAGAATAGCGCTTGGGCCCGGGTGGAAAATACAGGCTTAAATGGAATGCAGGTAGAAAATACACGTAAATCAGACTGATTTTGATCCATTTTGATTCCCAAGTAGTAAACCATTAAATATTTGTTCATGTTTCATCAAATAAATAAATAAATTATAGTTCCATAATTAAAAATAGGTTTTATACTTAGAGTAATGACGCGCAGGCTATAGAGGGGCCCTAACGGTCAAAAACCATTCTATGATTGTCAAACACGAAGTTGGCTATTGTTTGCAGCAAAACAAATGCCAATGTTTTACAAATGCCTAATGCGGCCTTGGCATATCGACAGTAATCAACTGTCACTATCAACATAAACATACTTTAATTTACAAATTGATCACCTAAATTAAGAAAAACTGGTAAATAATGTAAATATGTTGATAAAAGTTAAGTTTTTATACAAATAATACCCATGTTAGGACAATATATGCCAAAATCAATGTAAAATCAAATAATTATTCATCGAAATCAATTACCTGTGAAATGTGACTCCTTTAACACTTTTACTGCTACAATAAAGCATACTACAATTCACCATTGCCGTTTTTGATGGTTTAAAATCAGGAATTATCCACGTTATTTACTAGCAAAGCGACGAAAGTGACCGTTACGTGTCTGTTGTCAAACAAATAATAATGGCCGCCAGCAGAGTGAAGTTGTCGCTAACCAAAAATTTGCAACGCTTCCGCTCTATGGGAAACGGTGAAAGGGCCTCTCTATAGCCTGCGCGTCATTACTCTAAGGTTTAATAGCTAAAAACAAAAAAAAAACTTTTTACCCTAGGCCTCATTATTGAAATGATATGCACGTATTTATATATTTCATTGATGAGATGAATCCACACCAGTTAGCATCCATTACTTGTTATTTTAGTAAGCAGGTACCTACTTACTAATTCGAGTAATTTAGTATTATGTATTTGATCATTTGATGTTATGTTATATACAAAGCCTGCAGTAAATGACAAGCCACAACCCGCAGCCAACTTATAGCTTCAATATATGTATTTGTACGTATAATAAAATTCCGCATTTGCTTTTCTGTGGCGCTTTTTATTCGGATCACGTGTGAACTAACACAAAATGGCGGAATCATAAATCACGCGCGCATACGTCATTCAAAGAGTATTACCCAAATTATGAAAGGCATTTTATATCCCTAGAGGAATCAGAACAAAGTTTAATATACCTCCTCTGGTTTCCTTATACCCTGGTAGCGAAGAGACAAATATTATATATTGTTTTTAAATTAAAAGTTTTATCTTTTAGCAGCGTGGGCGGGATCAGTAAATAAATAAATTATACATTTCAGCGTGTCTAAAATGAGTAATTGCAAAAATATAATGACAAGCATTTGGTTACGATTATAATATTGTTTCTAAAAATAAAGCTTTGTAACAAATGAAAATGTTTTCAGGTTAGGTTAGGTTAGGTTTTGCGTTGCGCTTACACAATGAAATCTTTGTCCAAAGACAAAAATTAGAAAAATCCATGATCGCAATCAGCTTATTTTTTAAGTTTAACAATGATGTGGAAAATTCTACCGCTTAAATTATTTTTTTTATATCATCATCATCATCATACTATATCCGCTCCCTATGTGGAGCATATTCCACAAACTGCCTCGAAGCCAAGCGATCGGCCGCCAGTTCCCGTGCATCCTCCCAGGTCAGGTCCACGTCCCGCAGCTCTGACGCAAATTGCCGACGGATTGTCAATAGTACACGTCCAGAACGCCGAGAACCTGATGCTTTGTAAAATAGGCAAGAACGTAAGTCTAACCCTTTACTGTTCTTTTGTAGTACGATATAAAATGATTAAATTTATATAATTTGATTTTATAGTCATATTTTTACAGCAACGGCATTTTAATATGTTAAGGCTCTTTGGAGGTATGCGTCGTATATAGCCTAGCCAGCCAAAACACCTTCGCTAGATGACAGTAGATACCAAGGTTGCTGCGTCCGTTGCCTCACCTCTGTGAGTCAAAGTGTGTTCCTTACAAAGTCAAACCACCATGCACCGCACACCTAATATTCCTCTAAGACACCTATTCTCAAAACTCCTGCTATTTTGGGTTCTGGTTAGGTGTCATAAATCGCAGCCATAGAGAACAACCGGCGTGATGCAGGCGTTATAAAGCCGGGATTTTGTTTTAACCAATAAAATAAAAAATAAAATAAAACTACAATTTGACATCTCAACAGAGACGAGACATTTGGAAGGGAATATGGATAGCTGGTAAAAGTTTTAAGCATAACAAATTGAAGATTCATCTTCAGGGTTTCCTAGTAGGTGATATAATTCGGTAAGAATCTAACTTGCAATCATAAAGGTTTCTGCTAAAATGCTTAGCAATTTTCTCAATGGATGACAGAGAGTGTTCACATGTGAAGCGTCGAGCCATTTTGCTGTATATTGGCAGATATGGATATCAAATACTAGGGGAAATGGGGAATGTTGCAAATACAAGTGGCCACTTAACCCAGCCAATGACAGGTCAGAAGCCCTGTAAACGCCTAGATATCCATATTCCCTTCCAAATTTCTCGTCTCTGTTGAGATGTCAAATTGTAATTATTAGCCCGTAATGGGTGAAATCCAGTTTTTGTCTACAAGTATTTGGACACACTTAAAATGTTGTTTACAAAATAAAATGAATCAAAATTAATTCGAATTGAGTTTTGTTTGATTTTGTATGAAAAAAATGTCTAAGTGAAGATTCAGGTTTTGGATTTTGTAAAATTAAACGAATGAAACAGGTACTACACGCTTGCTACACGTTAATCACATTTATTATTATTACAATGTATGCAAAGTATGCAATTATCATAATATTATAATGATAAATAACACGTTCATTAAAATATTTTGGAAATTTATTTGATTTCGTGTGCCAGGAGCTCATAAAGTTTAAAAGCTCTCCTGCCGAGAACAGTGGCAATAAAGCTCGTATTACACGGAAAACGCTAGGCACGAGTGTTGACATTCCGTTGCACGGTGCCACTTACGTAATAATGGGTAACATCGGACTGCAGTCCTAAATTACACGAACCACCGAGTTATAAAACCTGACAAATGTAATTAAAATGCAATACTAGTTTGTTCCCCCGCAAGTACAGTACGTGACTTTTCCTCCCTCGCGAGGTTTTGTGTTACAATCGAAGATCTGATTTCCAATTTCATTTATCTTCGGGGGTCGGAAAAATGATCACAACAAGAAATTCTCGTGTACGTGTTTTTATTTTTTGATTGGGTATCTTGTAAAAAAATTAAGTATCCAATTTATATCATATTAAGTTATAAGCCGCATTCAAATTTTAATGAATTTCTTGTTATCTAATAAACTGTTTTCTGTGCTCCCTCTCTAGAAGGAAGACAGAAAAAAATGTCGTTAAAAAAAATTATGTTCTAGATAAGTTGGATTATTTTTTTAAAAATAATGCAGAACTGTGATTTTTTTTTTTTTCGTTTTTTTTCGTTTTTTTTTTTTTAAATAATGCATAAAATAAATGACCGGAGACAGGACCAGGGCATGTATTTTAAATAGACTGCCTGAAGAAAAAATACTAAATGAAGAGAGAAAAAATAAGACGAAAGAAGCATTCAAAAAATATCTTGTAAGCCTTGTTTTTCAAATACTAAATTAAAATAAATGTATTTATTTTTAAATACATTTCGTTAAATAATATCTAATAATACCAAAAAATTATAGTATGTAAAAAAAAAAGAATAAAGTAAAGCCTTTAAAAAAATCCCTGCTTTAAAGCCTTGTTAAGCAGTTTACTATAATTATATATTTTAATTTATATATTAATGCACAAATTAATTTATAATTAAAAAAATATATATTTATTCATTTTTGCTTCTATGTGGCCCGCAGGCTTGCATAATAATCGAGTTCTAATAAAACCAAAAACTGTTATAGGTATGTAGGTAATCTGAAGAGTGGGATGGTTTTTCAACAAAAAACCCCGAGAAATTTTTGTTAAAAAAACCATAAAGGTAATAAAGAGCAAATCCCTGCTTTAAAACTGTTTAGCAGTTTAGCAGAAATTTAACTTCATATATATGTACAAATAAATGAATTGTTCTTAAAAAATATATATGTACATCTCTATCACTTTCGTTTCCACCGCAGGCTTGCATCTCGATCAGCTCCGCAGGAGTTCATCCGAAAGATGGTGTAATCAGCTCTACCGACGGTCATTACGATGACCTTATTAACTGTTGTCTCTCTTTAATTCATGTTTATCTAAGGAGTGGAATGGTTTTACATTAATAAACATGACAATTTGCGCATGCCGTTATTATCTATAGCGTATTATATTCAAAAAATCCCTTTATCCTTAATTTTTAACCTAAATAGTCCCTTTTCATACGCATTCAACCTTATTCAACTTTAACCTAATTTTGTTCTTCACAACATCAAAGTTTATCTTTCGTTATAAACCGGAGTTTGCATACTGTATCAGGGTTGCATTTACCTGATCATGTTTCTTTTAAGCGGTTACTGTATTCAACACATTTTGCAATGGACCCTACTTAGTACCTGTTTACGACCCGACCTTTTAAATAATCTTCATGCAACGATTAACACATTTTTGTACCTTAGAAAATATCATGTTTCCTAAATTTTATTTTATTCACACTTTGTGAATCATTGTATCAGGGCTGCATAATACCTCAAAGATAATATTTGATCTAAAAATACATATACTCGTATATCAAATCGAATATGCCCAGGCAAAATCAAGAACACATAGTATTCATTCACCATCATATGCGAACTAACACTTTTCCACTAAACAGTTTGGAAGAAAGCAAAGCTGTTATTGCATTATAAACGATAGATTCTGTGCCTCGGACATGTCTCAGTGTTGATAGCATTAGTTTTAGAATCCCAGCGAGAGCACCAAGCAAGTTTGGTTGGAAAAGCAATGTATGCACTTAAAATTGCCCTCTTCACTAAACAGTTGAATTTTCCTCAACGAAATGAACGGAATGACAAGAGTCGCACACTTTGTTAGCCTTATATATGTACGCTTTTGGCATGAGGCGATTGTAAGTAGGTATGCTCCAAAGAATGATTTGGATATGATTCAGCTTCTCAAAGCTTATCCTGATGAAGGCGTCCAAAAAAGTGCACTCACTGTCGCTAAGAGGCATCTGTGGTATTTATCCGAAACTAACGTGGGACTGGCTTTTGTGGATGAACGTATTCTTAAGACTGTAAAGGAAAAAAATGTTCTTGAGTTTAGACCAAAAAACTGCAAAGAAAAAAGAAACAAAAAGATTAGAAAGCAAAACCTTTGATTTTGAAGGGAAGGACATCAGTGACTTTGTTACTAAAAAAACAAAACTTTTCTTTGAAATGTTTGGAATTACCGATATCACAGAATCCTGTATGGAACCTCTACGAAGTCATGTTGATGCCCTTAAGGTTGTTAATGATACTGCAGAGAGAGGTATTGCATTAATAAAACAGTTCAATGAATCAGCAAGAGACGAACAACAAAAAACAATTCTTATTGAGGATCGTCGAACATCACAGAAAAGCCGTCACTAAACGAACTAAAAAGGCTATTGCATCGTACATAGTTGAATAATTGATACAATATGTGATTTTTTTTACTAAAAGACTATCTTATTGTTTATATCAATCATTATCTTAAGCTTGTGATTTGTAATTTCAGCAATAAAATCAATTTAAGTTGAAAATTTGTATTTTGTAAATACTTACCAAAAATGTTCAAAAGTGTGCAACCTCCAAATATTATCCAATCATCTCCAAATTTCACACAGATAACTTATACATCACCTAGACTCAGGGCAAAAGCAAAGTCAGCAAGAATCTTACATTTTATTTTTTACCATTAAAAATGAAACACCCTAATATATATCAAATCGAATATGCCCAGTCAAAATCAAGAACACATTTCCCAGTCGTGTCCACTGCAGCGCGCTATTATTATAAACGATAGAAGCCACATGTCTCAGTTGATAGCATCTATTTATGCGGAGAAGATAGTAGTTTTGTTGGATAATCCGTGTCTATGATGCACTCCTGATACATTGATTGTAAAAAAATCCTATAGCTGCTTTATTTAAAGTCATTTTCAGTTTATTAATTAATTATTATCCTTTACTTCCACTCACAATTTTTTTTAAATACAAAGAAATGAAATGAAAATAAATCTATGCAATATTTGCAAATATTTCAATTCAATAAAGCCTAAGCGGCTTGTGCTTGAAAATAGGAATCGAGTCGCAGCGGAGTAGGGATTCGAACCGGGGATCACTGGGCCACAACCTGTTGTAACTTCACTCACTACCACTCAATGACACAACTTCTTTTTCTATCTTGGAACGGGTAAGCCAGACAGAAGCCTCTCTATTAATTATTAAGGTTATATTTTATATCTAAATTTTGATATGTAAATGTAAATTCATATAAACTTGTATCTTATATAAGGCACTAAATAAATCAATGTATTTCGATATCTGTATTTAAACTACATAGATTTAAAATGGATTTACCATAAGAAACTGAAAAATCAGTTTTCTTTTATGTTTGGATTAAAATGTAATTTTTGTGATTTTCATTCTGCAAGACAGAAATAAAGTACCTACGTAAGTATTTGAAGCTAAAATTATCATTTTTCTTCAAAACAATGTTTGTTAAAAATTGATGGTTTGATCAATCGAATCCAAACAAACCGTAAAAAAAAAAACTCTGATTTAATCTCGTAAAAAATATTTTTTTTAAATCGAGAACAGGTTTTGACGCGAAGTTACTGTACCGTACTTGGAACGGATTTGAAAGAAAAACATTTGAATAAACGGCAAAAAATACAGTCAAGTGTGCAAACATAAATTTCAATGTATAAAGTACGCCCGTCCTTTCAAAATCCCACCTTTACTTCTAATTTTCTTTCAGAGTAAACCAGTAAACAAGAGAAATTCTCACCTAAAATGGACTTTTTATACATTTATGTATTTTAAAAACATTTCATTTTTCACAATAAATGTGGCAGTAAAAAAAATTATATGAGTGTGTGTCGAAAACTATTATTAATTATTGTCACATGTTCGGAGATGCGTATAAATAAAATTGGATTTATTTTGTCACCTATTTATTTTACTTCCTAACATGAATATCCCCTAGAAATGTAAGTCTAACCCTGTAGTTACTGAACTTTTTCAGTACGATACAAAATGATTGATAAAAATCCAAAATCTAAAATTTGGACAAAATTTTCTAATAACTTTTTTCTGCGTTGTCGTAATTGTTTGCCTTTCATGGTTCGACGGTGAAAAAAACTTTAGCTCTCCGTAATATGATTTTTTTATAAATAAATTAGACTTTAACCCACCGGACGAACCTAAATCCAATTGTGTGCAAAACGGCTTAGGGCTGTTAGTTTGATAAGTGCTTTTTTTTATTTTACTATTAAAATCTATAAAATACCTTACTGGGTAATTTACTATTAGTATAATATTTATACTATTAGTAAAGAATATTAATGTCTATAACTTATAAGTTTAAAAATAATGTAAAATACTTGATTAACAAAACTTTAAATTAACTTAAAATTGACTTTAAATTAACTTTAACTTAACTTTAAATTAACTTTAAATCAACTTTAAATTAACTTTAAATTAACTTTAAATCAACTTTAAATTAACTTTAAATTATTTTATAAACAAGATACAAAATAAAGGAGTGGTGGCAGAAACTAGAGGACCTGTGGATCGCGAGACCCAGGGCACTTTCCTAGGGTGCCCAATGTGAAAGAGAAGCTTGCTCGTTTTTGTCGAAAGGTATAATATAAATTTAAAATATGGCGGCTTCCTATCAGCTGTTTTGTTTTGACAAGTAGATGAATGCATGGATTTCTCTGGAACAGTCCATGTAAAAAAAAATCAAATGAACCAATTTGCTGTAATTTATACTTTTACCATAACCCGTAGTTATTTTTTTCAAAGACAAATGTATCTTATTTCGATAAACAACCGGCCCTTAGTTTTCACCTTATACGACAGTGTCGGGAATCAGAGAAACCTATTATAATATTCAGCAACAGTATTCCTTCTGAGATGTGAAATTTTATGTGAAATAAGTAAGAATGACATCAGAAAATGCCTTAAGTATTTTGTTTACGTTCGGAAAACTGTTTTGTAAATATTTTGAACCAACAAACGAGAGCTTAAGATTTGAAATGCTTTTTTTTTTTAATATATTTAAATTTTCACATATTTTTTCACTACAATAGTTTTTGCGGATATGTATCTTTCTGGCACAGTTGATTTCGACTATTAAAAAGCAGACTTGAAATGAAAATATTTTATAAATCTTAAAAACTTAAATATTTCTTTTGTCTTTTCCTTAATTTTCTGTTAAATTATGACAGTTGAGTTGCGTTAAAATTAGTACGTGTGTGTCTTTCGTAATTTATATGGATCCCAGGAGCCCAGAATACAGGAGGAGGTGATCTCAAGTCTCGAGTAGATGAATACATCTGGGATAGCTCCCCAAATGTCCTCAATAATGGAGGAATATGTAAAGGATTAACGACTTCCATTGGTTTCCAATTTCAAACTTGGTAAGCGCCATCTTGCTTCGTTTGATTGGGAATATTCAATTACGTGTAATTCTTGCAAGAATCAAACGATTAATGTAATTTGACTTGGAATGAAAGTTTACGCTATTCTACAAGCATGACTGACAAATAGTTTGTCACTGGTAGGAATTTGTATTTCCTCTATAACAAAATTTCATCAAATAAATTCCCCTTTTTATTCACTAAAAATTAAAAAAATCAAGATGGTTTGAAAAATTTATCCACAATATTTTAAGCACACCCATACAAGGCAGCATTGTAAACAAGAGCGAGTGGGGCCTGTGTAGTTGCTTTAAATTTGAGTCTAATGTTCTACGAATCGAATCCTATCTAGCACTGATTCCTATTTTCTTGGTGTTTTGAAATCGTGTAGGTTTTATTTGAAAAAATAATCATACATCTTCTCATGCACGCACGTCGATTATTCCGACTTCTTACATGCCCACTTTCAAGCACTTGTTTTACTTGATCATGCCATGTCTTTCTCGGCCTTCCTCGACTTCATACAGGCACAGTCGCATATCATATTTTTTTAGCCGTTCTTTCATCATCCATTCGCTCTACATGACCGAACCAACGTAAAAGACCTTTCTTAATTTTGTCGATAATGCTTATCTCAGCCTTGCATTCTGCTCTAATTTCAACATTAGTGCACGTATCATACATAGTTTTACCACACATTCGCCTGAGAGATCGCATTTCAATATGGCTTAATCGCTGGACTCACACTACGGAGGTTTCGAGTTCGATTCCCGGTGTTTTCCCGAAAATCAAAAGTAATATTTCTCAAGTCTAGGTATTTCGTTATATTGTTACTAGATAGATAACACTCTTTCTATCGTAAGACGCGCTTTTTCGTTGATGAAGTTAGGTTTGAAAATGCGAAAGGGATACTGTAAACGGTGTCATATCTCCGCCTGACGATATTTTGCAGCGCTAAAACATAATTCCTCACTCTCTGAAATCTAAATTCCTCCGCCAGGTACAGAAATTGAGTCATATCTTCTGAATCCAAATTGGTTTTGGAGAAGTCGTCAAATTTAAATATTATTTTCACCGTTCATTTGGCCGCTTCTTTACTCACGTCCCTCTCAAGACGAAATTCTCATTTAAGAAAAGTTAACAGAGCCACTTGTTAAAAATGAAACGAACATTCTAAAGAGAGTTTCTTTACAATTCTGTGTTTGCAAAACCATTTTTGCTAACGATCAAAAGAACTAAGAAGGGTACCTTCTTGAAAGCGTCCCGATTTAGAAAATTTTCTTTATCCCTTTTTCGCGTAACACAAAAACGTTTTCCTTTTCTTAGAACGCTTTCCCATTTCCGTCTCATCATCGCTGTCTCGGAGTATTTTTCTAATCAAATTTTTGCAGATCTCCGATATCTGTCAAGTTTTTTGAAGCTTAATTAAGATTTTAATCTATTCTGGCTGTCAACTCGATGGACGGCTTAACTCAATTACGCCGTCTATTCTATGGACGTGTGTCTACGTTATGAATCTTCGTTTTTTTACATTGACACTGCTTCGACCTTAAATGGGGGACTTTTCTTTAAATTTGTGCATACCACAATCCCTGACACGTGATGTGGAAAAGTTCAGTAGCAAATCCGACACATCTTGCCTGCGTTGTTACCAGACGAGTAAACTTTGAGAAGCACTAATCTAACATGCGGCCGAAGTTGTAGAGCCAGTGATCCGACACATGATTTGCTGCCCTGGTACCGCTATGTCAGGGTCGTTGGCGCGCCGCTCCCTTTGTCATGTTAATAGCGCAATTTCAATTTTGCTCTCTGTATGCCTACACGCATACCTCCTAGCTTTGTTCCCCTGGTAGTTGCCGTGAACAACTTCTAGTTCATATAGGAGGGTAAACAACAAGAGGCATGCACACACACACACACACTACATACATTCTCATTTACGCCAGCAAAATACTCATTTTACCCGCAATCAAAGGCCAACGAACACATAAATTCTGAGCAATATGAAATATCAATTCTACTTTCATTTCCCCAATCACTATAATATGAAAAACATTGAAAGCGTAACTTATTCAGGAAAAAACATGTTGCAATGCATTTAAAATACTTTCGATATCTAAATAGAGAGAGCAGTGTCTACCTAAACACTTAGTTTAATTGAATTTTTTTTAATCACAATTTTTTAAATGCCCTTCAAAGATAAGCATTACAAAAATCCATAGCAAAAAATATTGGTTTCGTGATTGTGAATAAAGCTACTTATCTTATCAAAATCACTATTATAATATAATAGTAGTTACAAATAGCTGCTTTTTGTATTTTTCTTCAGAAAATTTTCCAATACAAGATTGCCTACACCAACACAAAATAAATAATGTTGTCTATAACTATTGACTACCATAGAATTGAATCTACATGGTTTTGGGCCGTATATCTAACCGTCGACAAATAATAATCACAATATCCAAAATCATAGCTGTTTAATTTGCGCAATTATTAATTTATCATGTTCATCTCTAGATTAGTTGCTGTTGATTTCAGAACATATTCCCTACATAAATGGAGCTCAAATTAAATTACTACTATCAACGGCTTCTCACTTACAAATTGTTATTCACCAACTCAGTTATCTGTGCTCCTGGTACTTATATTGGTAGTTTGATATTTAACCATTTTCCTGCATTGCGAGAAGACTCCGAAATGCAGTTTCTAAAAAGGGACATAAGCGTTGCATCTAGATTGAAATTCCATGTAACCTGATAACCATGGTTGGTGAACAAAATATTTAATGAACAAAATGTTTTTATATTCATTATAAACCCACTTCTCCGGAGTAAAATGGTTTTTAAGTGGGAAATAGTATTGAATGCCCTATGCACCATAGGGTGCGAATTATTGTTCTCAGGAATCATGATTCGACTCTCTCGGTGAGAACACATTTTTTTTTTTAATAAATAAAGAAATCTATGAAATCGGGTTGTGGTCTAGTGGTTGATTCGAAGATTTCGGATTGGAATCTCTAGGTTCGAATCCCACTCTAGCACAACTTGTTTCCTGCTTTCTGGCACAGTTATTTCTGGCTATTTGAAAGCAGCCCGTAAATTGAAATATTTGAGTATATAATAAGAACTCAAATGTTTCTTTTTTAAATTTTAAAAAAAAAAAAGGGAAAAAAAACATCTGATGATATTTGCACATATTTCAATTGTAAATGCTATTTTAAATTTCAAGCCAAATGCATAACTAATTTGGATAAGTATGCGTATTATGGGAAGACAAAGAATAAAAGATAATGCTAATAAGTTTTCGGCGATTATGAAACCGAGTTAAAGATGTAGATTGCTGCCTTTGCTTAGTGACCTCATATATACTCATCATCGTCATACCATATCCGCTCCCCATGTGGAGCATATGGATTCCACAAACTGCCTCCAGGCCATGCGATCGGCCGCCAGCTCCCGTGCATCCTCTCATATTACCGCCTTACCTACTTTACACAAAGCCAAATATAAATGTCTTATTTTACAATGATCATTTTCTTATTTAATAAGTGATACCTTGGACTGGCGCTGAAGCGTAAGACTGATCGTTTTGCATTATGTAACAAATGATCAAGATTCACTGCACTTAGCCTACCAATTCTGGCACAGTTATTTTCGACTATTTGAAAGCAGCCCCTAAATTGAAATATTCTAAATATTCAAAATTTTGCTAATTGAAGATTCATCTTCAGGCGTTTCCTAGTAGGTGATATAATTCGGTAGGAATCTCACTTGCAATCATAAAGGTTTCTGCTAAAATGCTTAGCAATTTTCTCAATGGATGACAGAGTGTTCACATGTGAAGGGTCGCGCCATTTCGCTGTATATTGGCAGATATGGATATCAAATACTAGGTGAAATGGAGAATGTTGTAATACATCAAGTGGCCACTTAACCCAGCTAATGACAGGTCATAAGCCCTTTAAACGCCTAGATATCCATATTCCCTTCCAAATTTCTCGTCTCTGTTGAGATGTCAAATTGTAATTATTAGCCCGTAATGGGTGAAATCCAGTTTTTGTCTACAAGTATTCGGACACACTCAAAATGTTGTTTATGGAATACTTAAGATTATCATTAAAAATAATTTTAAAATGCAGTGCTCTATGCATCATTAGATGCGGGTAAGGGAAAGTAGTACTAGTACTTTACAATAATTACACGCTCGACACCAGTAAAACCTCCCTGGCATAGCCAGGGTCAATCTTATGGGGCTATTTAAGTCCGGGATATAGTGTGAATTCGCCATTACACGGACAATGGGGGCGTGAGCGGGGGCGGAACGGGGGGGCTAGGGGCTTCGGTCCCTCCAAAGGACACAAAGATAACAATAAGGGGACACCAATAGCGACACTTTTATTATATTCATAAAACGGACCTTTCACACTATGACAATAATAATTTCTCGTCGGAAGGGTGCGTGCCATGACTGATGAAAAGGACTTGACCAAAAAAACGACCTTGAATATTAAAAAAAAAAATAGTGCGTATGAAATACTTTTAAATTTGAATGAGAGTTATTTTACAATTTGACATCTCAACAGAGACGAGAAGTTTGGAAGGGCATATGGATATCTAGGCGTTTACAGGGCTTATGACCTGGCATTGGCTGGGTTAAGTGGCCACTTGATGTATTACAACATTCCCCATTTCACCTAGTATTTGAGAGTTATTTTATTTATATTTTCGTTTATTTAAGAAACACACAATACACAAAGTAAATTTAACATAATAGCCGTAAACATAATCGAATAAACCATAGTCGAGTAAATATAAGATTGTAGATTGCATTAAAAACACCAGTACATGGGTTTTTATATAAACTTTATAATTTTTATCAAGCATTTTTCGTGATTTCGAATTTTTATGGGAGTTGTATCATGAGAAATGCCATACACTTGCTATTTTACGCCAAACAAAAATTGATATTTTGGTGATAATCAATACTTATATCCTAGGACACCTTAAGAAATCCCTATATAGGTTTAGGTATACAGTGTATTAAACGAGACTTCGCGCATTCGGAGACTTGAAATAATAAATAATAAAAATAAAAAATAAAATAATAATAATGTTCAATATTTACACTATATATTTATTTTTTCTCCGGGGGTTGTCATTACTAAAGTTAAATTGTTTTAAACGAAGCCATTATGTACATACACATGTCGCTGTCGCCATAAATATGCAGTAAGTCACGTCCCGTAGTTTTGACGTAAGCTGTCGATGAATAGTTACATAACATTATTGTATGACACTACCGTAACTACTTTCCCTTATCCGCACCCGACAGTGCATAGGGCACTGCATTGCAACGCCAAGTGCCGTGTACCTTGATAATTTTATTACGTGAATGTATGACGATCAGTTTTACGCTTGAAATATTGAAATATTAATATCAGAATCGAACCCACGACCTCATGCGTGGTAGCCAAATGCGCAACCACTAAACTACGAGGCGGACAGTGTGTGACGAGTCTCCTTTAAAACAAGTTAGTGAGATGGCATTATTTGGAATGAAATCGACATATAACGTAGTGTCGACATGACATTTGCATACTCTGATGTTTTGGGTCGAATGTATGAACTGGCCTGATAAAAGTTTGGACTATCTGAAATAATTTTTTTCTGAAGGCTTTCCCGTTTTGTTCGTCCTTTATAATAAAATAAAATAAACCAAGACATTGTCGTATAAAGTCAATTTTCCTTCTGACGACTGCGGCTATGTAGTAGGGCGAAGGGTGTTTCCCTAACAATGTGGATTTGATTCCTTTTTATTGTGCAGGCTTTTTCGCCTATTTTGTCTACGAGAATTATTAAGCATGTTTTGGGTAAAATAAATACTTATTCGACACAAATTTCCGTGATATATTTTAATATTTTTATATGCTGCGGGACGTGGACCTGACATGGGGATACACGAGAACTGGCGACCGATCGCATGGCTTGGAGGCATTTTGTGAAATCTATATGCTCCACATAGGGAACGAATATGGTATGATGATGATGATGCATATCTAGGCGTTTACAGTTCTTATGACCTATCATCGGCTGGGTTAAGTGACCACATCTGCTGTATGCTGTACTAACACTTAAATACCCTGATTCCCTTCTAAACTTCTCGTAATTCTTATTGATTTTGGTTTAAAAAATTGGTAGGTAAAGCTAATGGCTGATGTAAGAAAAAAATATGAAAATGCAATGCATTATATTATGCAAGCATATTATTATTAATTATTGTATTAACTTAATGCAAGTTCGTCAAGGGAAAATTCAGTTTATGTCTACAAGGATTTGGACACCCTTAAATAAAATGCTCTCTGGGAAGCTGATAGATGATGGGGAGCTGACAGCTGATGGCCTGACGTGGGAGGATGCTGGCTGGTGATAGTGTCCTGGAGGGATCTAGTGATGTTCACATATTCCACATAGGAGCGTTCGTATCTAAAAAGAAGAGGAAGACCAAAAATGTCTGAATATCAATAATTAATTTGTTAAAGGGTAAATATTTTTTTCTCATAATTTACATATTTTTCATGAAATTAAACCAAAGCCCTGATGAAGGAGTAGTGTCTCCGAAACTGGTTGGCGTGTTAAAAAATAATAAAGTAGTTTAAAACAAAAGTTGTTTAATTCCATAATTATGGAAAACTACAAAGTGAGTGCTACAAACATTGAGTTAATACATATTTTTTTTTTGCTGTTTGTATGTTTTTTTTTGCTTTTTCGATAAACAGCAATAAATCTTATGTCACCGGCGTCGGTTTAAATTTAAATCATAATATAAATATTTGTTATTAATTATTTTTTACAGAAAAGTTGTATTTCCGACCAATGGCATTTCAAGAATAACACATCGTAAAATCTAAAGAGGAAACACCATGACCCTTTTATCTCCGGGGAGATATATTACTGAAGAAATATCGAATCCATGAAAATGTACAATTACCCTTTCTACCCAAGGGACCCAAAACTGATTCCGCCATACGAATTGGAATCAGGTGGGAAAGTTAATTTGGAAAATACACCAAAAAATCATTCGATTTCTTGCTATCATACGAGAAGAAAAGCGGAGTAATAAATGAAAGTTACCATGACTTATGTAGGTATGAAAGTGAATCATGGAGTTGCATCAAAATATACTTAGAGGCACATAGTGGAGCTACATATTTTTTATTTATTTATTTACGGCACTTGCCTGATACAAAAATACACTTTAAAATACAGGCGAAATACATAAATTAAATATAAATAAACATTGATTTTTATTAATACACCTAGATCTGCCTTGCAGAGTAAATTATTTAGAAAAAGTAATGACACGAAGATTCCGCACCTTTAATTCTTAACAGAGCAATCGACATGCCGGCAAGCATCTGCCTACACATCGCAAACGGTATGGGCTATACATAAACAGTATACAATGCTAAACCGTTTCTTATGAGGAGCGTTCATGAATTTTACGATCCATCCAAAATGACTTTTTTTTTCTTGTGGACGCGGGCTGTTGGCTATTATTTAAGAAGAAAAACTTTCTTTGAATAATATTATTTAAGGCTATGTAAACAAATATAATAAAACATTTACAAGTGGGAAAAATTACACTATATATTTTTTGTTAATTTTATTCGTACGGTTTTTCACACGGCTTCACGACACAGGAAGGCATTTTGGAATTGTTTCTCAGGACGTCCGACCCGGCGCGGGCGGTTAAAGAAATACTAAGCACGCGTATGGCGGAGTTGGTGGTTTGGCGGATGTTGAAGTGTCATTCATTTTTTGGGTTCAGTTCAATCTAAGTGTATTTAATAAACAATGTAAATAAAGAAATAGTATCTTGTTGCTAAATTGTTGACAAATTATTGTTTTACATTGATAAAAATAATATATCGAAGAATGCTTCAAAACGAATACACAAGAATATGTATATAAATTTAGTGAAATATACTATCTGTTTACACTGTACAAATAAAAAGTATTGAAGGAGTTTTAAACCCATTACAAAAACTTAAATTTTAAAGAAATTTCCAAAAGAAAAAAAAAAAAAAAGTGAAATTCCAACCAAATATACGCGATAAAGAAAATGCAAACAATTCTTTAAATAAATTGACCAAGTATGTATACTGTATACCTAAGATATGCCACGAATTTTATGTAATATATATACACACCGTTTCCCACGATGAGACCGCGAAACTCCAGAGGGTGATATTCATGATATTTTGAGAGAAAAAATCTTAATAAAGTTTTTTCAAAAAACTCAATTCTAATTCTCTTAAAAAAATGATTAAAATATGAATAAAAATTTCACGCGTGTAATACCGTCCATTTTTGAACTGGCTAACACCACGTGACCTGCACCAATTTCAGATATGAAATTCGAATTTTGAATGTCCGCACAAGGTAAAGGCGTTCGGTGACCGAGCGGAACCACCCCACTCCTCCCCGCCCACCGCCACCCCGCCACCGCTAGCATTTCAAACAGAAGCCAGTATTACATAGTCGCTTTTTTATTAATACTTTTTTTTAAATTAATTATTAAAAATGCCCGGATCAAAAAACTTTGTAAGGATTTTTTTCTCAGAATAACCATGAACAATCACCCTCCGAGTTTCGCGGTCTCATCGTGGGACCGGTGTATATTTTTTTAATTAATTAGATTTAACTTATAAGACAAAACGGAACCAAAAACCCAATAAATCGCACACATCAGCATAATCATTTCCAAGTCTATAAATGCGGTTAATGGGCGAATGCGTTAGGTAGTTGGTTCTCATACTGTCAGATGCATTATATCGCGTACATCTAGTTATCATAAGACAAAGGTCATCATTATCTTAGATTTTATCGTATTGAATGAAACAATAAAGTTGATGTTGATTTTCGGTGTATTAGGAGCCCATAAACTTCAAGAGAAATGGTCTTCTGAGGGTTTCATATTTACCTTCTCAATCATTGCAAACAGGTGGCACAAAGTAGTTTGTACATATTCTTCTCGTGGCTTATGGACGTGAGGGGAAATACATATTCCGTGCAACAATGTTTTCGAGAATTTTCCACGTAACCGTCACAACATACCCGCGAACAAATTTAATAATTTTGTGAAAGTACTTTTCATTTTTCACCTGGAATATAAATTAAACACCGAGCTTAAGGCATAACCGTTACTTATGATATCCTGGTATTTTCAGAATACGTGCCTTTGTTAAGTTTCGCTGTACCTACGATTTAGTTGCGGAAACTTTATTATTAATTAAGGATTTTCGTGGTTTGCAATTAAGTTCAGGTACAAAAGTTTAAATTTATTGGTTTTGTGTAAAACGCCCAAGAAATCTTTTATTCACCTTTTGGTATGTAACAGTTTTGTGCTCAAAAAAGGTCTTCCTTAAGATTACCTACTACCTATTTATCGAGTTAGTAGGAAAGTCTTTTTTCTATTAAATTGAAGCATTTAAAAAAATGTATTTTGTATACATATTTGACCTAAAAATGTTCAATTACTATTAATTAACGATTATTGTACAATAAAATATTTCAATTTTTCAAGTAGTCGATTTTACTTATTCTATTTTGATGCTAACTGCGAAAAGCTCACTAATTATATTTCGGAACTGTAGACAATAAAAGACTTGTTTTACACATTTATGGATATGAATTTCAATCACTTGCTGACGGCATCAAACACGTAGATAGTTATAATGTACATATTATGTATAATGTACATTATCTAAATACATACAATCTGGGTTTATGTTAGTACCTAATCACATCAGTTTACAGATGATCTCTATATATTGATAATTATTCTCGGTATAACTCTATTCGTTACTAGGAAAACAGAGGGTAATATATCATTTCAAACGTTTTGATCGGATATCGAATAATTTTAAAACGCCACATCAAACCACAGAATCTCATTACATATTGAAGTATAGTTATGTGTATTACGATCTTGTTCACGGTTATGTTCTCCCGGTAGCTAGAGTACAAAATCTTGGCGCTTGGTTCGAGTACAGAAATCACACATAATCAATCATAAACTAGCGAAGCAGCCTTCGCAGTGCAGCTGACAACCAATCATTTGAATTTATTACCCGACGTCTATACCTCAAGCGCTGTATGACGCCCTGGTAATACGGATATTGAATCGTGAGAAATAAAACAATGTTTGATGGATTCTTCCCGCAAATGAATTGAGTTTGAAAACTCGATTGATTTATGTTCCAGACATTGAAAAAATTAAATCTATATTCATATATAGTAGTTAAAAAGTACTTGAAAGTGGGCATGTGAAAAGTCTGAATAATCAGCGTATGTGCATGAGACGATGTATGCATGTAGAGGAAGCAAAAGAAGTATGTCAGGACAGAGTGGTGTGGCGTTCTATCCTCTCTGCCTACCCCTACGGGGAAATGGCGTGATGGTTAGTAAGTTAGTTAGTTAGTTAGTTAAATCACTCATTGTATAATTGACACGACATCTCAACAAAGACAAAGGAAGGTAATATGCGTATCGAGGCGTTTACAGGGCCTATGACTTGTCATTGGCATCATTCCGCCAAGTAAATATATCTGGCAATTATCAGCACTTATCATTTAGTGAAATGTCGCTACATCACCCATTTCCCTTCCAAACTTCTATTCTCTATTGGGATGTTAATTGTAATTGAATGCTGGACCAACTCGGTTGTATTCGGCGGAGCTGATGGATGCGGGCCTGACGTGGGAGGAGGCGAGAGAGCTGGCTGGTGACAGGGTCTCCTGGAGGGATCTAGTGATGTCCACATGCTCCACATAGGTGCGAGCGTGGCAAAAGAAGAAGAAGAAGACCAACTCGGGTAAAATCCTTTTTTTACCACAAAAATTCACATGATTTTTCAATAAAATTAAAGAAACCAAAAAATATCTAGCTTTCAATTCAAGAAATGCAGTTTATATAAGTTCTTATAAATGCTGACTATAAATTAATGAATCAATCAAGCATGACATTTCACGTATAATGCTGTCCTATACAAAAATAAAACTTTTATGCTATAGAGCCATGAAAGTAAATAAAACGACAGTTTTTTATTGAAATATTTTGCAGTGCAGTAGCATTGTTTTTTCTTTGAACGAAGGTATGTGATGTTTGAATTTGAAAGCGAGTAGTCCATTTATCCATGAAAATACGGGAAATACCTCGTTTTCGGTATTCCATATGATCGAATGAAAACAAATTCCGTATGGTGCTTTTTTCGGCGTGCGTGACGTCACTTTCTTTTTGCTTTTTGATTCGAGATTTTCGGCTTATTCGTATTGCGGCCTTTAATCCTGGCTCCAAAACGTAATCCTTTATATATTCGTACAAACGGAAAAGGTTTGTTAAACCGGACAGAAAATTGATAATTCCGTTTAATTTAATTATCAAAAAACCATCTCTACAGGGATTAAACAGGGCCGGTCTAAGCTTTTACGGAGCTGTGCAGCGCGGTGTGGTATGTCTACCTACCTGAGACTCACGACATAATAACCTACAAATAAATAACTGCTATACGCGCATTCGAAATTGATGAAAATGTTCTGGCATACTGTTATTTTTTATTATTACCTGATATGACCGGGTGGCCCAGTGGTAGCGTCGCAGTCTTTGAGCTATAGATCGTTGGTTTGATTCCCCACTCCGCCGCTACTTGATTCCTACTTTCAAACACAAGTCGCATATGCTTAATTAGTCCGCTTAGGCGACCTCCATAATTGACTAAAACGCTGGACTCGGACACGGAGGTTCTGGGGTCGATTCCCGGTAAAACACAAAAAATAACAAAGTTGTATTTCTCAAGACTGGTGTGTTTATGACGTTATTCCCCTCTGAAATTGGGCCTCCTGGCCTGTTTAGGTGGTTAAAAAAAAAATAGTTTTTACAAATTAAAATGTGTAATTACATCATGATCGCATTTGGCTATTTTTGTTAAAATAAAATGATACTACTCAAATTTTGGAAATTTTGAAAAAACTTGTCTCTTCGTGTTTGCTCTTATATGGAGCATATGGACATCACTAGATCCCTCCAGAAGACCCTGTTGCCGGCCATCACTCTCACATCTTCCAGTTAGCTTAGTTGTAAATGAATGTAAGTATAAATATTAGGGACAGTTACATCTCATTATTTGTATTTTTAAAAAAAAGCGACCGGCTGCCAATTCCGGAGCGTCATCCCAATGTCCGTATCCCGGCATCCCGTAGTTCTGACTTAAACGTTAGACGACTTGTCAGAACTGGACATCAATGACACCGGGAACCTGATGCCTGCTAAAAAGTCCTCCTTTTACTCCAAGTCCTTTACAGTTCATGCGGCTCGACTATAATCAACTCCCAAATGCTATAAAGGAAGCCGAAACAGTCGCTTCTTTTAAAACACGACTGAAAAGACATTTCCTATCTCTTTCTTAAATTTTATCTCTGTTTTTACCTCCCTTCTATCCTAGGCAGACATTGAGTGTGATAATATGTGTGTATGTATTGAAGAGTGTTTCTTTCTGTTATTGCGCTTACGTCAAATACCTGCACCACTTTATTTTATTGGTTGGTTGGAAGAAATTGCTAACTAGACAGTAAGCCCGCCGATGTACACCACTGTACGTACAAAAAGTTAAATAAAAAAATAAAAAATTATGCAAGCGTTCAATAATCATCAAAATATACACTACTGCACAAAATACAATTAAGTCATTGAAGCCATCGTTCTCGGCGTCCTGGACGTCCACTGCTGAAAATCCGTCGGCAGTTTGCGTCAGAGCTGCGGGACGTGGACCTGACTTGGGAGAAAGCACGGGAGCTGGCGGCCGATCGCTTGGCTTGGAGACAATTTGTGGAATCCATACCTATGCTACACATAGGGAGCGGATTTGGTATGATGATGATGAATGAAAGCCATTGTAATTGGAAATAGTCGAGATTAATCATTATTTATTAATATAATGACTTTTATTTATTAATATTTATTAATATAATAACATTAGAGATTAATATAACATTTTTCACGTTTAAAATATTTTTATTTCTCCATTTTTTCCATTGTATTTTTAAAAACTGTGTCTTCATTTTTACCAAATCTACTACTAGGTATCACTACTTTTCCTTATCCGCATCCAATGGTGCATAGGGCACTGCATTGATACACACGATGATCAGTCTTACGTATCAGAGCCAGTCAAGGTATCACATGTGAAATTTATTAATTTGAAAAACACCTCCAAATCAATACTCCATAATATTGATCCCCGTCGGGAATCAAACTCGCGACCTCATGTTAGCTAAATGCACTATCACTTTACCACGATGCGGACATATGTTTATTTTATTTTATGTTTTGAATTATCAACACAGGGAACTCCTAGATAGTCAGGAATATTGTTATTATTAATATTTTGGATACTTTTATTAAGCGCCATTCGATATTCTTAATTAATTCAATTCCCAATTTATTACCCCTGTTTAAAATTTTATTTAAATATGTGCATGAAATTATATAAATAAATAATAAATATATTTTATTTTCTTTCATAACAAACTCTTACATCTTAAGGTTTTTGAATTAAAAATGAAATAACGTAGTGGAATTCTCAAGACATTGGTTTCTCCCAACCCGACACAAACATTCAGAACATCTATACCCCCTCCTTTACAACATTCCCTACCCCTTGTCCACTTCTCTCCAGGGTACACTTCTAATCATGTACCCTGATCCCTTTTCTTCTGACCGCTTTATTTTATTTCTCTGGCCCGCGGTGCGGGGCACTCGTGACCCGCACACTAAGCCGGCCCTGGGCGGGGCTGGTTACTGGTTACTAGAAACCTCCTCCTTCTCGTGTTCTCCTGATCAAAATATTTTAAATTGGAAAGAAGGAAACAAAATTCAATTGGATTCATGCAGACCGCTGCAATCTCGTGTGATCTGGTACTCGGAATTTATTTTATCGAGTAAAATTTTAAAATAATAGAATAAAACTTCTGAATCAATTTTTAAAAAAATGCGATTTTTATTTGACTATTTGAGAAAAAAATACCTCCTTCTGAATTTCTGGACTCTCTCCGTAACCAAAGTTTGTTTTAAAAATTGCTTCCGAGTTGGAAAGTCCTTCACGATAAATAAAGCAAATACCTAAAATATGTTCTATAATTATTTACTAATTTATATATGTATTTTTTTAATATTTGCTAAGTAAATTTGTACCTTTTTAATAAATATTACTATTACTACTACTTTCCCTAATACGCACCTAACGGTGCACGGGGCACTGCATTGGTACACCAAGTGCAGTGATATCTTAATAATTTCTTACATGAAGGCAAGATTATCAGTCCAAGGTGTGAATCTTAATAATTTGTTACATGAAGGCAAGATTATCAGTCCAAGGTCCAAGGTATCACATCTAAAATGTAGTTAATGTCAAATAAATAACGATAATTAACGATAATTCTACGTGATAACGTCATAAGAAAACATTGATGAAAAATAGCATATTTTTATGAATTGAATTGAATTATGATAACTGAATTATCATTATTTTGTATAATACAAAGCAGGAGTTAATTGACAATTACATTTTTTTCCATAAATTATAATTTTTTTGCACTCGTTAATTTCACTTTCACTTTGTAGCTTGTGTGCTGCTGTTGTCTCCCTTCTACTCGGACGCATCGGCCGATGGAGTGGGAGAGATAGAAGCGTCACAAACGTTGTTTTGTTTCCGTGCTCTCGCTTGCACACTCGGCTCAGGCGGAACGTGACAATGAGTCATGCTTTTTCGTGTGTGCAACCGACGTTCATCGATTTATCACGTCAAAATCCAATCAATATATTGAATTTTATACGTTAAACGAAACAACTCCAATGGAAAAGGAAATGTATAAAAAGAAATCATCGATTTCCTGAAATTCTCAGAATTGAGATACTTTTACAAACATAACCCTTTGATGTCATTAATAAGCATAAACAATTCTGATTTATTTACTTATAACCAAGTAAGACCAATATTCGGAAAGAAGGAGAAAGAAGAAATAAGTTTTTCTTTGAAAATCCACATGTTTTGTTATGTTTGTCCTCTAAATAATACAACAGATTTCTAAAAAAATAACAAGAAAACTTGGTATCAAAGTGGCTTAAATGAGAGGCCTTTTTGATTTTGTTTTTAACAAATACACGTGCATTTTCGCTTTTATCGGTATCGGTATCGCATCTTTCTCACAATTTAATGTGGTTTTAGTTTAGAAAAATCGCATATATAATAATACACCGTGTGCTATTTACACTTTTCAAATTTCATAATAACGTAATATTAACTTGCTTTATAATATAAAACCGAAAAACATTATTTCAGTTATCAAAATATTTTCAACAAGAAAGAGTAAGATGTTGATAATTTAATTATGATTTCATATTAAAAAAAATATTTATGTAGATACGTACATCAAAACGCTTTCATGTATTTTTGACAACCTAAACGAAAATAAAATAAATTGTGGTAATTTCAATTAACCGGGGGAGAATTCGTTTGAAGATCAGGACAGCAGAAGTCGAATGTTTTTCCGCTCATCTAGTTATTTAAGGACCAAATTGTCATGATTCAGACTCCTTTAGCTCCTGTGACTTTGTGATTTTTTTTAATTCAACTGGTGGAATCTTAATGGTTTACATAAGGGGCGGATATGAAATGATGATGGTGTGAATTTTGGTCGAAAATATGATGAATGACTATAATATCATTTAAAATATCAAATTAAATTATTTATGGTCCATATTATATGATAGTACAATAATCCTTTTTAAACTCATTTTAAACAAAATCGAGAGAAGTGGATATTTGCAGATAAAATATTTAAGCTACACTATTTGGTTTTGTGATAGAACAAAGGAAAATTTTACAATTCATCAAATTTACAAATTAGAAGAAAGAAACTGAAAACGTATCCAATAAAAAAGGTTTTTGCTGTTAGCTTATACACTTTTAAAAATTAATATGTACCCAAATATTTTAAAACGTGGAGATTTTGTAAAAGGTTTAAAACTAGAGAAACAAACTTTTAATAAGTAACCAGCAATAATAAGATGGAAAAACAAAATCGAGTTGGATGCTTTCTTTTATATTTTTATTTTTATGAACCACGGAGTGCTCTTGCAACATTTTATAATGCAAGTATATTGAGGCTTTATTTCCTTTTCATTTTCAGAAAGCTTATCACTGAAGACTTTCAGAGCGTTCAGTACACGAGTGTTTCTTCATATTTTTCTATTATGATAAACGAAATTTCACATCCGGGGGGATCTCGAGAACTGGGGTTGTTAGAATGTGACTGAGTTGAAGGGGAGAAAAGTTCCTGGACTAAAAGCTCACAATCTAAGGGCAGAGTATTTGGCGGTTCAAAATCCTTTATTTGTCAATAAATATCTCACTTTAGTGGCCTTGTGGTAGTAAAGGCTGACGACAATTGGACAAAGTTGGTTCTTCGTTTGGTGCAAACGTTGCACGTTCGTTATTGGGGCGTTTGTTAAAATAAAATATCAGAATTTTATTCGTTCCTGGCACCACACTGCGTTTCAATTTACAGAACTCCCTTCCTGGTTAGGTACGTAAGACACCCCTAAAAGCTTTTTTGAATTCAATTTTCTCGTTTTAAAATTATTTCTCTAACGTGTTTTTTTACGTTAGAACTATTGGTCGTGAACCTGACTTAGAAAAACGCATGAAAGCGGTGGGGCGATTGCTTGTTTAGAGTGGATTTTTAGATGCTTTGGACTTTTAGATAGAAAGCGGATAATATTTTTCAATATTGTGTCTTGTATTTGTCCACTTTTAATAAAACATTTATTTTCATGTTTCAACCTTTCATCTAATATTATTTAATGTCACACAATAAAAACTATGGTAATGTGAAAGAAATGCGTACATGTATCATTATTTTTTTTAAATTAAATTATACAAATTCGTACTTAATCCGTGTATAATATAAAATTTTTATACGGTAATTATTTATTTGTATGCTCATGAAGAAAACCCTATCGCGGTTTTCAATATTTACCTATTTTCAATTTTATATGATCCTTTACTTGTTGACAAGTTTTACTATAGTGATAAAAAAACGTAATTTGTAATTTATGTAATTGTTTATTTACCTCTAAAAATACAAGAAACTAACAAACAAATTAGTGATTATTGCCACGATAATTTTTTGTTTGCATATTATTTTTTACACCCACAAAACTTTGCTTACCGTAACAAAAAACAAATCAAAAAAATATTTTCAAAAGCTAAAACAACCAGTTATCGTTTTTTACCCCCTTTATTTTTCCTAGTCATCGTAATAAAAAGCTCCTAAAGATCGATTCAACATATAAATAAATACCTACGCTTTTTTTATCACTCGTTTGTCCTCGGAACCAAAATATTATTTGCCAAAAACGCGTAAATATAATAATTTTATTCGGAAAAGTGTCCTTATATAACATAACACCTACCTATACTCCCTATCTACAAAGTTCAACTGGTGAATACATACAAACTGAGCTTTTATATTTCACCCATTTGGAGAAGTGCTCGCTTTTATCTTTCGACACTAAACTTTAATCCAATTTCGTGTTTTATTATCTCCACTTAGCTTTCTGCATTCGGATTTTTTATTTTACTATCTTCATCTCTTCCTTAGTTCCTGGTAGCCCATTTTCAGATGGCTTATTTCTCACGCCTTTGGAAGGCAGGCAAGCATGCAGAATTCTTAATTAACTTAAATTAGATCTAATTAATTTAAATTCATTCATTCAATCGCTTGCGGTGAAAATATTTATCTGAATGTAGTAACAGATATAAAAACTTAATGTTCTTTTCTTTTAACGGGCTTATTATAACTTATATACTCTAAAATATACTGTTTTACATTGCATATTATGAAGTATACAACTGTAGATTATATTGTAAAAATATGAAAGCATATTACTCACTACCAGAAGAACATTCCACAGGATAGGTTACCGCTTTAATTATTTTCAAAGCACTAGCTCACTACAAATTAACCCTATTATTTGTCATTAAGGGTTGGTTTCACTGGCTCAAATTTCCATGTACGAGACAAAATCACCACACAATGCATGTTAAAATGGCGGCTCAGTGTACCCTTGCGGTGTTGAAATCACTAAAGTAAAAAACCGTTTTTCTAACCGCAGTATAGCATGCTTTTTCTAAGAAATTTTAGATTATTACTGAAACACTTATTTATTAAATAATAGCCAAGTTTTGCTTGTTGTTTTGCTTTTGACATTTTCATTAATTTTATCCCCAAAACCTGATAACCGATTTTTTATTCACACAAACCACAAAATCTATACCATGAAATCTGTATTTCAATCGAAAAAAGAACTTTTTTCAACAAAATACTACTAACTTGTGAATGTAATACTGTGTTGATAATGCTGACAGAATTTTCAACCTTATGCATCGTTAATTTAAACTCCTAACCATAAATTTTAAGTTTCCGAATACTAATATCAATTTGAAATTCTGTTACTTTATGTAATTTTGGGAAATCAAAATCAATTGAAACATATCATATCATAACTATGATGGTAATATTAACATAATATATGGTAACGTACATATTGCTCTAACTGTAATTAATTAATTAATTAATATATTTACCCGGAGAACAGAATTCCTGGGGAGATCAAACACCCTTTAGCTACTAAGCAAACCCAATCCTGATGGAGTAACCAAATATTCAAACGTATCACTTGTTTACCTATTTCGAAAACAAAGGAAGCCTTTTAAATACGTACCATTCTCGTTTATGTTTTCCTACGCTTTGTTTTCATTTTTATTTATTTTCTTTATATGTTTTAATAATTTATATATTATTTCAGTAAATATCGTCCATTGGGCTTGACGTGGGAGGAGGCGAGAGAGAGAGAGAGAGCTGGCTGGTGACAGGGTCTCCTGGAGGGATCTAGTAATGTCCACATGCTCCACATAGAAGCGAACGTGGCGAAAGAAGAAGAAAAAATATCATTTTTTTACTAGGCCTCGTTTCGATGAGTAAAGGCGCAATGCGAAAATTTTATTTGGACGGCAAATGACTTCTAAATCCGTGTATTTTTCTTCGAGTTTTTTTTTTTGAAAATCGCAAGAAATTAGATAATCTCGGATAAAAATTCAAAGAATTTTTTTTCCATTATAATTTGTGGAATGAAAATTGTTCAATGCGCCTATAATATTATTCACACAAATATCTCCATATAATCTCAAAATTGAGAAAAAAAAAATTATCTCATCGGTGATTTAATCGCCTTCGAGTAATAATTTTTTTAATCATTACACTACGAAGGCATACTAAATACATATGATGAATTACTTCCCTGTATTTTTTTCGTCAGTGTTAGATTTCAGGCCAATCTGAATTTAATATTTAACTTCCTTAATTAAAAATCAAATTTTAATGCAGTATATAAAACATACTATCTGATTATTTGTGCCTCGACTCTGGGACTCATTTTCGATTCCCAAAAGATGTTTCAATTCTGATATCTGATAACTGTATCAATTTTGCCTTTAAATATTGACTTTCACTAGGTTCACTAGCGTATATTATAATACGTACATATTTGTGTATTTAGATTTGGTACATATTATTATAGGTTAGAGGACATGTAATTTAAGATCTGTTCTGGATTGGTCTAACTGTGGCTAAACTAGCTCCTGCGTGCTGAACAAACATATCTATTAGATTGAGATTATCTACTGACATTTCTTGGTGGAATTCATTTTAATAAATAAAACACCTTAACTCAATGTTTGTAGCACTCACTTTGTAGTTTTCCATAATTATGAAATGAAACAACTTTTGTTTTAAACTACTTTTTTTTATTATTTAACACTCCAACCGGTTTCGGAGACACTACTCCTTCATCAGGGATTTGTATAATCATAATTTAAAATTAAGTGATAAGTCGCTAACTAAAAATGTTGAAGTGGTTGACCAGGTACTGGGATAAGGGGGTGGAGAGGGAATGAAGTCGGGGGAGGAACACATGATCGGTGCATTGGGGTGTAGACACTTATAAAATCTGTCAACTTTGTATTTATAAGTGTCTACACCCCAATGCACCGATCATGTGTTCCTCCCCCGACTTCATTCCCCTCTCCGCCCCTTATCCCAGGACCTGGTCAACCACTTCAACATTTTTAGTTAGCGACTTATTACTTAATTTTAAATTATTATTATACAAATCCCTGATGAAGGAGTAGTTTCTCCGAAACCGGTTGGAGTGTTAAATAATAAAAAAGTAGTTTAAAACAAAAGTTGTTTAATTTCATAATAAAACACCTTTTTAGTTAGACCGTTTTATTTATATCTATTAGAATCCCGTAAATTAGATCTTACTTTCTGAACCTACAATATGTAGGTCTTAAGAGGCTTCCATAGGGTAAAGACCTATGACATCCATTGCTTTATTTTCCCTCCAAAACTTGGCCTGAACTAGAGTACAGTACAGAACTAGAGTATATTTCATAAAGAGTGATATTATCCTCTGGCCTGATAAGTGGTCCCTCAAAGGTGAGGCTTTGTTTGATGATTCGCAATTACATATAATGTGTATGGACCTATCCTAGTAAAATATGTACTGTAGAATCTACATTATCCCTTATCTGCACCTAATGGTGCATAGGGCACGCTTTGGTACTCCTAGTTCCTTATACTTACATCGATTCCTACCTGTCTAAAGATTATATTCCAGATATTATTGATATCTCAACAGAGACAGAGAAACTCTGGAAACGAATGTGGGTTATCTAGGCGTTTACAGGGCTTATGACCTGTCATTGGCTGGGTTAAGTGGCCACTTGACGTAATTACAACATTCCCCATTCCGCCTGTCATCTGACAACTATGTATGACAAATTTTTGAAACTTGTATATATCCTAAGTTTGTACAGAAGAATCCACCTGCGAGTTAATTATTCCGTTTCCATGCTTGCCTATTTTACAAGGCATCAGGTTCTCGGCGTCCTGGTCCTCCACTGTTGACAATTCGTCGGCAGTTTGCGGCAGAGCTGCGGGACGTGGACTTGACTTGGGAGGATGCACGGGAGCTGGCGGCCGATCCTTTTGGCCTAGAGGCAGTTTGTGGAATCCATATGCTCCACATAGGGAGCGGATATGGCATGATGATGAATTATTTCTTGAATAATAGAGCTAATGTTGTCTTTTCAAAATGCTTCAATCAATATGGCCCAGGAACGGGAGGAATGGAGGCGGTTGGCAGACTAAAAACTACTCCCATTTTAAAATCCCGGTTTAATCCAGCTCATTGAATTATTAACTTCCCAATTTCCCTGCTTCATAAATTCTGAAAGTAATTAATTTCATCTACATAGAGGTTAGCATTTAACATCACCGACCCTGAACTTTTGATAACATGTTTTGTGAACTGCTCAAAAAATAAAATAAAATAAATAATTTGAAAGCAAATGAAAATAGAGCTGCATTGTTAAAGTATATATTAAGTATATATAGAGATAATGATTTCTGATAAAGCTGTACAAAAAAGAATTGAAGGATGTAAAGCACAAAATAATGTTAAAAGGGGGGAAATACAAACAGCAGAACCTTGTCTACCTATCGAACCGCATAAAAAGTGTTCAATTGAGAAATTAAAGGAACCCGAAGGGCCAAACGATATAATGGAAAATGCAATACATTATTTTGCTTCTCTCGTGGAAAAGGGAGTATCTACCGTTGTGCGAGTTCAAACACTTTGTACTGAAGAACGAAATAAACTTGTCCGCTGTTTTGATAAGAATCAAGAATGCTACGGAAAGTGCATGTTGGAATTTGACGCTTTCACTGAATGTATGCGCAAAAATAGTCCAATCTTTATGGACGACACAATAAGAAGTTACAAAATTGACAAAGAAGCGGCTAAACGTGAACTTGCCATTGCGAATTCGAATAGATAAATAAGTTATGATGTTTAAAATATATGTATGTATTCCGGTCCGTAGGTTGAGGAATAATAACGTGCTGTTCCTTGATCAGCACAAAACAAACTACGGCTTTCACGCACCAATGTCTCGTTTATGTCGCATTGTAAACTCAAGACAAGATCTGGACTTTTTCGGTGTAAACAAGATCACTGAATTCGAATAGTCTTGTCTTGAGATTGTCCATAGTTTTGTCCTAACTTTATATATTTTAATATTGCTTTACCCTTCCTGTTATATAAATAATCTTTATGTAATTGGGTTCATCTATATATTGATTGAAAAATTACAATATCAAGGGAATTTTTTTTTATTTTTTACGATGTCATATGAATTTTTTAGCGCGGTTTGAAATAGCGCTTTTTCAAATCGCTCGCAAAATCCTTCATTTGGCGCGCATGCGGTGTGACGTCACTGCAATATAGGCGCTCACTTCGTAATGAACTTCACGCCTTTCATGGTGGACGGGTTATGACGTCATTAAATCAATAACGGGCGTTAAAAATCATTCGTATTTTCGTGTTTTTAAAACATAAATTTATAAATGAAAACAACATTTTTGATCATTGTGTTTTTTATATTGTTGGAATTGTAAAAATATACTTTAAATATTTATAACGTTTTTTAAGAATATTCGTGTTATCGGGAAGAACCCTATTGTGTTGAAATGGACTTCATGTCCGTAAATAAATAAATAAATGCAATATAATTAGTAATATAAACATTGTAAATTAAAAATTGAGAAAAACTTTACTAAACAGAGACGAAATATGTGAAATTAATTTAGTTTATTAGGCATTTATTTACATGGATTATACACAGGGTTATAGTAACAACAGTGTTGGCTGAATTATGTGTTTTTATACATAATTTTCATTGTACCTATGTTAACACCATTCTCGAAGTATCTATTATTAATACTAAAAATCTAATTATATAAAAACATCCTCATTCGGTACATAAAATATATTATGTAGGTACAAATGTATTTCTAGCGTACAAATCTAATACCAGGGGAACATAACTCCGTTATCCATTAGTATAACATGGTCCTAATTAGGCAATGAAATTACAATACATACATTATTCTGGTTATCAATTCGATAAATCTTTCCCGCGCATAAATTAATTATGCCTGCAATATTTCCTGGCAAACACACATATTGGAGTAATTTTTGTGCTTGAACTAATTCAAATAAGATTTTCTAACAATGCTTTTATTGAATACTTCGGTACCTCTATAATACTATTTTTTTTTTCATGTTTTTACATAGAAAAAATATTAGCGAGTTTATTACTGAAGACAAGAAACAATGTCCTCTGAGGAAAGAATACAAGAAATTAAGAATATGTTAATAATAAACAATAAAACAATATTATAAATTTATTTCAGAAAATAATATTGACTTCTTTTTTATTGTAATATTGTACTACATGTAAAACAATACATTAATTTGTTCCTTAAAGCAAAAAGCCCTCAACTTCAAGATCATAGTTTGTCACATTTATCAGGATATGCTTTTTTTAGAACGCAGTTTGCTGTTTTTTTTCATTGACTTCTTTTTTATGACATGTAAACCTATAATAAGTTAGAGCAAAATTTTAAATTAGTTTGTACATAAATGGAAAGTTTTGCTGTATTTTTGCAACATTCGTGTATAATTTAGAGAAAGTATTACGAAGATAATTAATTGAATTAATTGAATTTTAGAAAAAAATATAACACGTATGTCTTCGAAATACACGATTCAATTTTTTGACCAACTTTTTCGTACCCCAGCCTGCCCCACTCCTAGTTTGTTTTCAATATTGACCGTAATAATTAGTTAATGACGAAAATACCATAAGTTATGGGTATTTAAATAAAAATTACTTAGCTGGAAACACCCATTTGGGAACTTTCATTGGGCAAATGGTTTCGGAGATCCTTCATGAAATAGCGTTTGGTGAATTTGATCAGGAGCACATAACAACTCAAGAGGTAGAGAAATAACCACTATTACAATATTACGTTACACAATCCGCTTTCCAATAAGTGATCACAAAATAGCAGCGCTTGTTACGTGTGAGATATTAATTACTAATGTAAGTAATAATCACGTCAAAGTGGTTGTTCTGTATGTGGGGTGGGAATAAAATTTAATAGCGGTTAGCATTTAACATCACTGCTTCTGAACTCCTGATAACATATTGCGAAAATTGGAAGCATATAAAAGAAAACAAAATTTAAAAACGCGTTTTATTAAGAATTTGAGCAATTTTACTTAATCTGCCATACTTGTGAAAACTTTTGTGAGAAGCAAATAAATATTTCACAATCGTCTCCAAATACGATGTAGATTCACCAGTTTTCGGGTTGTACTGCGAGTTTTGTTACACCCTGTATGTATGTTAGTTGTCTCATATTAATAGATAATTCTTTTATTAAGCTTTTAGTACTGAAACGTATCTTAAGCAATTGTTTTCCGTAGGCTTCGTGTACAAAATCAATTCTTTTTTTAACCCTTATTATTTTTTTATGCTTATAAAAATCCATTATGGCGGCTTATCCAAATACCAGGAGAGCATAATATAAGTGACGGTTTCGTATTCGAGCGCAGCTGTTACCGGCTTGTGGCTCGGATATAACTTAAGATTTCCATCCTCGGAGCTCTCCTACGTACTCATGTACTCCTATATGGCGCCATTTTCATTTTGAATATTATTTTTCGTATAACTTCGGGATTTTTCCAGATTTAACCGCTTGATATTAGCCTGCGAAGCCAGGGTGGTTGCAGAAGTTTGAGAGGGCGGGAAAAGATATTAATCATTTTTTTACATGTTTTTTAGAGTTGTCTTCAATAGGCAGATTTGTAATGCGTATGCAGACAAGGAATATAAAACGCGTAAAATGACATGTATTATGCCATTCTTTAGTGCTATTTTCACATTCAGCGTAAAGGGTCATGACTTCAAATTGTATCACGAATTTAACGCATGGGGGTTCAAGGTTTATTGATTTGATTGATTGGATAAATAATTATATCTAATTTTGTTGTTCTTATTTTGTTAAGCAGAAAACTAATCTATTTCAGTAGATACACGTACCTACAGTATTTTTAAGGTATTCAATATTATTTACTTTTAAAATTTGTACTCATGTGCATACTGAAAATCTTGATATAAGTGTATAAATCTAAAATATCCTATAGGATAGCGAAGCATCTTTGTAATTCCAAATATAATGTCTATTAACAACATTTTGAATGTGTCCAAATACTTGCAGACAAAAACTGGATTACACCCATTACGGGATAATAATTACAATTTGACATCTCAACAGAGACGAGAAATTTGGAAGGGAATATGGATATCTAGGCGTTTACAGGGCTTATGACCTGACTCAAAATGTTGTTTATAAAAATTAGCTGGTAAAAGTTATAAGCATAACAAATCGAAGATTCATCTTCAGGCGTTTCCTAGTAGGTGATATAATTCGGTAAGAATCTCACTTGCCATCATAAAGGTTTCTGCTAAAATGCTTAGCAATTTTCTCAATGGATGACAGAGAGTGTTCAGATGTGAAGCGTTGCGCCATTTTATTGTATATTGGCAGATATGGATATCAAATACTAGGTGAAATGGGGAATGTTGTAATACATCAAGTGGCCACTTAACCCAGCCAATGACAGGTCATAAGCCCTGTAAACGCCTAGATATCCATATTTCCTTCCAAATTTCTCGTCTCTGTTGAGATGTCAAATTGTAATAATGTCTATTATTTAAATTAATCGTTTTTACAAAAAATTACAATGTTTCGGTCATTGCTTACATAAACAAATATTGTTTTTCATTACTTTTAATCAGAAGTTTTTAATGAGAAAAATAATTTCTGCGGGATGTACAAAATTAAAATGTCGTACCTTTTGTAAAATACCAATCGACATTTTTACGTCTCCTTCGCGTTTAGATACAGCCGGGAACTCATTTCAGGCAAATCCTTGTTATCTCGTCATTTACGGAGGACGAATATCCTCAATTTGGATTCTTTGAGATCTGGGGAGGCTTTTTTAATGAAATGAAGTATCCTTTCAGAAGATACTGTTTATAAAATATTTTGCAGAGTTGAAACATGGTCTGGAATTTAATTACTTAACCCTTTGATATTTCTTACTGGATATTAATTTATTTCCCAGCTGCTTTGACAAGGTAGAAAGAATGCGTCACATCGCCGTCTCGTCAAAGGATACCTTGTCCTGTGGTAATTATTTTTATATTTTTCCAGTTTCCTTTATCTTTCTTAAATAATTACATTCATCTCACCACTTCTAGAACAAAGCTCCTTTTATACGGTGTCATTAAAAAGATTCCTTTTCAAATATTTTTTCTTTTTTACAACTATATTCCCTATTCTGTGACTAAATACTACATACATTCTTTAGAAAGAGGCTAAAAACATACTTGTTTAAGAAATCGCATCCGAGTGCTGAAGATACCGTTTAGTTATATGTAGTTGTAATATTAGTTTAGGTATTTCATGTCATATGTACTATTAAGTATTATTTAAGCGTAGTAGAGATCAAGTATAATTTTGTACAGCGCCCTTGAAGTGAACGGCGCTATAAAAATTTACCGTATTTATTTATTACTATTATTACTAAAGAAGATACTGATGCTACTTTCTCTTATCCGCATCCAATGTTGCATAGGACACTGCATTGCTACTCTAGTAACTTTTGCAGCACAGTGAAGTGAGTTAAATACCCGCTATTTTTGGCATCCATTTGCAAGAAAACTAGGTGATACCATCGATATTTTCACACTTTATGAATGCACAGTTAAACATAATCTTACCAAATTGCATCACCTTATAAATATTTACATTTACATACTCTGAACCATCAAGATAACAAACAATGCATTACATTGCTAATTACTGATAAATTACTGTTTATGTGTCACGAACAAGTGATCCTTGTTCGATGACTGTCCATAGTATTTTTTTTTTTTTTTTAAAATTATATAATGTATGCTTGTACTATAATATTATATTATGTATGTGAACATTGCTTAGGTATTAATACTTACATTTGTTTTGTAAAAGCCCCATGGTCGTGAATAAAGAAATATATAAATACATTTTTTGTTGAGATTACTTGGTGGAATTTCATGAATTAGTTTAGTAGATTGACTAGTAAAAGTTAATGAAGATGGCCGTAACAGGGTAAAAGCTCTAAATGGGCAATTAAATAAAAGTGGAAGTGTACTAAGTATATTTATTTAAGTTTTACTAGTTGATTAAAAATAATATCTCTAACTAACTAACGAAGTAACCTTCACGCTATTTCCCAGGAGGACAAAGGCAGAGAGGATCGAACGCCATACCACTCGTTCTGGCACGCTTCCACGGCTTCCTCTACATTCATTACTTTTTATGCACATGCACACAGCACGATTACTCTATTATACCTGTTGCTCGATCACAAATCAGTACCGATTCGGTAATAAGCGACGTGATAACGATTTCTTACCCATGGATGTTTAACGTTTTCGCGATCACAATGGAACACGCGTTAAAAGTTATCGATCGGGATTATTAAACGAGCGCGTACTAGTCGCGAGTAGTAAACATCGATGAATTCCCGAGATAATATCCTTGTTCGCACATATATTAATGGAATTTCATTATTATAATTTAGCCGATTTTTCGGCAAGCTAAAAAGATGCCCGAAAAGCAGTCAATAAGCGCTAATCCGACAAGCGCGATGATTTGACGTTTGACGTAAGGCCGCGTTTTTAGCGGGATTCGGCCATGCTTCGGCCCCGCTCGGCTCAGAAAGTAACCATCACGGAAACGTCCCGAACACAGTACGCAGAGACACAGCCGAACGCCATACCACGGTATCGAACTGTGATCGCTCAAATCGGTTAAGCGTTAGCACGTAAATAGCACGCTTTTTAACTACGTCGATAGTTATCTGTGCTTGAGCTACTGCTATGTTTTTTTAATTGAACCCGTGTTAAAATGCAGTGAATCTTGATCATGAGTTTCATGAATGCAAGAGGATCAGTCTCATACTTCAGAGCCAGTCCATGGTAAATTTAAAATATAAAAATTAATAAATAAAAAAAAAAAAAATAAATAAAAGACTAGATATCCATATTCCTTTCCAAATTTCTCGTCTGTGTTAAGATGGCCATTTTAATATAAAATAATGTATTTTGCATATTGTTGCTCTATACTGCTTCACATTAAACGAAATGTGTCCCGTTTGCAGTAAGGCAGTCAATAATTTACTGAACACGCTGTACTTCAGATGCAAATTAGCTTCATTTCAATAAAACACATCCTGTATGCTAGTAAAGCGGAATTGTTAGATTATGTTCTCTCTGTTGTCACTTCAAACATTAAAATAACAAATTCAATTGCATTAAAATCTGGGTAAATCCAATACAGATTTGCAAAAAGTGTTTTTTATTTAACCCTTTCAGTAGGTACCTACCGGAATAATTTGCGAATGTGATAAAACTGACACTTTGCAAATGTAGCAGAATTTTATCGAAAAAATATGTTATAATCAGCATTTACTGAACTGCTATTAGGTTACTGCTACAATTTTCCATTACCCGCACCCAATGCTGCATAGGGCACTACATTGATACACCAAGTGCATTAAATCCTTATCATTTGTTACAAGTTAAGTCAGGATGATCAGTTTTACGCTTCAGCGCCAATATACAAATGAAATATTTTTGTGTGAAAAACACATTCCTGGTAAATATTTGTATACTACTACTACTGCTTTCCCTTATCCGCACCCAATGGTGCAAAGGGCACTGAATTGGTACACCAAGTGCAGTGAATCTTTATCATTTGATTAACGAAGGCAAAATTATCAGTCTTACGCTTCAGCGCCAAGGCATCACAGGGGATACTTTATTTGACGAGGTAACTTTTATGAGGACTAGTTTATTGGTAAATCCATAGATTCATAGATTATGAAATTTATACAGTAGGTTAAGATACGTTGGGTTTAATAAAATAATTTAAATCAAATAGCTATTTAAAAACAATATCTTTTTATAATAGGTTATAAAATGTTTAGGTTAATGATAGGTTAGGTAAATAAAATAATTTAAAATCAAATAGCTTTTTAAAAGCGAAATTTATACAGCACATTGATTTTAAAATCCATTAATCCTTTCATCATTGTCACATGAAGTCATTGATTGTAACTCCATAATCAGAAAAAACTTTTGTTACGACAGCTCACCTCGCCAAATATAAGTATCCCCGCATCATATTTTTATATGAAAAAATATGTTATGTGAAAATTTGTAAACATTTTTATATTGAGCCCTGCGGGAATCAAACCCGCGATCTCATTTATAAACACACATAAACTTACAGACTTGTCAAATTAATCAACCTGTTTTCTGCTTTCCATCAAAGTCATCATCTATCAGAAAGAGGCCCCAAAATATAATATTCAGGTGCCTTGGGTAGGAATTTCACTTTTTTTTTCGACAAGCATCACAGGGGACTTGAATTACACACTTGTAGGTTAACGAAGGTTCATTTTAATTGTATAAAAAAATGTTTTGTAAATCATAGGTAGGTTTTAAAAGCTATTAATTTATCATCATTCCTACAATTTAAATATTATTTAACTTTGTTTGTAGCACTCACTTTGTTGTTTCTCATTATTCCAGAGAGAAAAAACTTTTGTTTTAAATTTTTGATTAAACACGCCTCGGTTTCGGAGAAGTACTACCCCTTCATCAGGGCTTTGTATAATAATAATTTAAAATGAAGTTATAATTTAAAAAAAAATTTGAATGGTTGACCAGGTAGGGAATCAAAGGGCGGAGAGGGGAGTGAGGTCGGGGGAGGAATACACACGGTGCATAATGTTACACTTACTGGTCAAATTAATCAACAGACTGTTTTCTACTTTCAATCAAAGTCATCATTTTATCAGAAAGTGGCCCGAAATATTTAATGATTCCAATGGAATTTTACAAAAAACTTTTTTTTTCAGACTAGACTTTTAGGTGGACTTGAACTTACACACACTTGTAATATACGCACAATAAACTCATTTGAATTGTTACATACATTTATTTTTTTTTGTAATAATAATAGATAGTTAGGTACTTAAAGCTTTCTTTAATCATAATCATTCCTATTTTCTATTGAAGAATATAAAAATTTTAGAATATTTCTAATTTCTATCTCTTTAAGAACAAGCTGCCTCCAAGACAAGTAAGTGATCGGCTGACAGTTCCCGTGCATTTGTCAGGTCCTCGTCCCGTAGTTTTGACGTAATCTGCCGACGAGATGGAATGTCACCTTAGAATGTCTAGGACATCAGTAACCTGAATAATTGACAGCAAGTAAAATAGATCAATATGGTGAAGACTTTAAATTAGTGTATAGTAAATTAGGTACATAATTAGTTTAAAAAAAAACATCCGTTAGTAACCCAGCCAGCCAAAATAGAGAAAATCAGCATTTTAGCTTGTATTAGTTTGTACAACTACCAAGGTAGTTATTCTTCATATAAATGCACCAATAAATCATCCTATTACTGACATCTATATTTTTATCTAATATCTCCAACTACTATTAGTAAAATCCGTCTATCCTTTCATAACATCGTCTATATAATGTTGTAATAATCCTGTAGATGGCAGTATTGTAATTTTATCACTTGAGTTCTGAACAATATTCATAGATGGCGCTAAACGCGGGGGTAGGTTTATAAGATAAAAATAAGATATTCAGTGCAGATCAGAACCACCGGGTACCAGAGCGGCAACGACGCGCGACGGGGCACTCGGTCAGAGAGACTTTGTTTGGCGGAAGAAGCAGCTATGTGAGCGCCAGTTATCCGGAGCGCAGAATACGCGGGGAGGTTACAATACGTATATTCTTTGCCTTTATTGCATACCAGCGCGTTATCGTTGTGTGGGTGACCTCATACAAGCTGGTTAAAAAATGCTTCATTTTTATTACGGCAAACAACTATTTTTAAATCTTAAAAAATGAATGTTTTTATGTTTTTAATAGTTTTAAAATTTATCCTGAAGCGACCGACTAGTCGGCCAAGGTCATATTCGGCCCATCACTAATTAATACTAAATACATCATTACAAAATAACGACGCGCGACGCAACGGTGAATATTGGTACTGAAACTATAAGTACTGGCAATAGGTTTATTTTAGATTACATCAATATTTTTTTAGACTTAAGGGGTATACTTTACTTTACGAGATAGAGCTGTCAAAATTCCACAAAAGTTTTTACTCTCTGGATTATAGAGGTACAGCATAGAAATGGGTAAAGCTGTGATTGGTTGGATTTAAAAATCTTAACCTACTGTATAAATTTCGCTTTTAAAAAGCTATTTGATTTTAAATTATTTTATTTAACCTAACCTATCATTAACCTACTGTATAAAATTTCATAACCTATTACAAAGGATATTGCTTTTAAATAGCTATTTGATTAAAATTATTTTATTAAACCCAACCTATCTTAACCTACTGTATAAATTTCATAACCATTTATTTCCATCTATGGATTTACCAATAGACTAGTCCTCATAAAAGTTACCTCGTAAAGTGAAGTATCCCCAGACTTAAATTCTTCTATTTTGAGTCCGTACTCGATCATTTATCGATACTTTTTTGCGTTTATCTCTTATTTGTTCACCGAGTTACAGGAGTAACCAAGTTAAGAATCCCCCTGTACCTATGCTGTTTTCACTGTATTGTATTCTAACTGTTCGGTATTTTAAACCACTGGCATGCCTTGCGCTCCTGGTAAAGCGTCCCGTAACGGTGTTACCTAAGTCCTAAACGACAACCGGCCTGCAATGGGCCTTGTCTTTCCATACGAAAGATGCGCATCAAAATAACAAATACCTACGTGTTATTCAGTTATAAATATGAAATATTCACCTACGGCGTTAATTTATCAAAATGTTTTCACAATTTCACTGACAAGTGAGTCTAACCAAAAGGATTTTTATGCTTTAATGTTGACCGGTTTACCCTTTATTTTGTAATTAGTTCATTTTATTGGTACTTGTATTTCCAGACTCTGAACTCTGTACAAACCTACAAACCTCACGAACTGATTTCGTCCAAAGAAAAATCTTTCCACCGGGTACTTATGATATCCTAGTATAATTTAATATTAATATGCATAATGTTCACAACAAAAAGAAAAATGATAAATCCTTAATTAGACCAAAAATGTTTAAAGAATCCGGTTAGTTGCGAAGTATTCATTATCCGCTCTATTCAAGAATCCGTACGAATTGTAACAATTCGATATTTACCAGGACGACAGCAACGCACAGGGAAAATTTTAACGTAGTATCATCATCGGCTTGGTGAAAATCTAATAATATTTATTTTAATATTATGTTATATTATGGCGATAAGTGATAACATAATATTATATTATGTTTTATAATATATCATGACATGTCTCTCATGTTGAATTTTCAGCTGATTTCGAGTATACCACGTAGAACTCTTTGTATTATATAATATTCTTGTCAACAGCTAAGCTAAATTTTAATTAGCTTCAACCTTCAATACTCTTAACTTCTTAAATTTATGTGTCTTGTTTCGTAAAAGTGTCGGAATTTTACTCAAGAAAACTCATTTACAAATGTAACCTACCTACATTATTTTAAGCGGCAAACGGGCAAACTAACGCCTAACGCCACAGATGATTAAAACGCTGCGCTGCTTCTCGTCTCTCGCATTGTCATGTTCCCCTGGTAGAAATCGCCGCGGCAAGGCGTTCCTAGGGCATGTTCTGCACAGCGGGGCGGTGCTGAACCTCTCAATACACTGTTCCCCTCCTAAAGGCGGATGCTCTAACGGCCACAAGCCACAACTATAATAATAATTAAATTATTACATACCGTCCGTACTTAAGTACCTACCTTTGAAGCCTTGCGCTGACGTTCCAAGACCTTAGAGTATTTTCCACACCCTCCCTCGGTCTCGAGTCTCGATACAGCCTTCCCGTTTCCCGCTTCCAGTTTGTGGGACGGATTGATGGGAGGGCGTTCGTTCTCCGCAACCTCCCCATGGGTCAGTGTAGTAGACCTTATATTCACCCACTATTTTCTTCTAGCGTTTTATATTTCCCTGGTTGGACAGTGTTTTACATGACAGGGTCGTTGATGACTTCCCTCGAAGACAATCCACAAACTGTTGGATGGAAGACACATAAAAATAAAATATTTATAATTGATTGCAGATTTTATCCATGAATTTATTGAAACCTACATTATGTGGAAGAAGCAAATGTGCCAGGACCCAGGACAGAGCGGTGTGACTTTCTATCCTCTCTGCCTACCCCTTCGGAGAAATAGCTTAATTAAACCAATATCTATTGTATTTTTATTCATGCTTGTGTATAAAATAACAAGATGACGATTAGAATGCTGTAAAAAATGACCTTGTCTTTTTGTTTTTTTTTAATCTTGTTTAACTTAATTCAATTTCATTCCATTAAATTTTTACTTATTATTAGTAGGTAGGTCTACCATATAAATTCTGTACAATATTATTATGTGCAAAAAATGTCTGCCAATAGTATAATACTTCCTAGTTAGGCAGACCAAATAAATTCCAGAGAAATCTATTACATATTATGCTAATGTGAAACCATGTAACAACGAATGTTGTAATGAAATTCCTGAAACCTATTATAATTTCCGTAGGTACTTTTTATTTTTGTGCTTACTTTTAAAGCAAGTAGGTACTATAGAGTACAAAATATGCACCTAGGAGGCTGGTAAAAAAAACTTTCTGCTGTTTAAAATAAAGGCTTTATTAATCACCAATAAACGCCATCCTTGACTCCAGAAATGGCTCATCTTATTACTATCGATGGTTTCATTAAATCACGCTTTATTTTTTAAACATTTTGAAATTTAATGTAAGATTCGGGCGGAGCACTCTTCTGTTCAAAATTTGAGCCGCCCGGTAGGAGTTAGCGCGTGCGCTAGTTCTGCCTTGCGTAGAGCGTCACCGCCCCCGGTTACACGTTACACCCATCTGTTCATATGCTTAACATGCCCCGAAAAAACAAGAATTATCCGTAAGCATTTTATTCATAAAAGTAAAAAGGATGAATCATTTGACTGCTTAATTTTTCAACTAGAAGAAAATGCAAGAATTTTTTGTTTATTTCCCTTTTACTTAATATTTTATTACAAAATTTTAATGCACTGATCCTAATCAAATGAAAAGCAAAGCTGATTGTTAAAAAGTTTGTAAGAATTGAAAGATGATTATTAATTTTATTCCTTAAATATCGGTACGACTTTTTGAATTTGTTTGATACCTTAGTAGGTACTAGCTGAGCATTTTAGACGAATAAAAAAAACTTATTACTCTTTATTGCTATATTCGCCTGGTATTCGTAGCGGTTTGACGGAGAGGAGGACACCGCAAACGAAGCCGAAAATAATAAATTGTGTAAAAGGTTGTCACTCTTTTTTCTTGTTTGTCAACTTGTCAATTCTGAAATCACGCTACGGAGGAACCGGGGTCGATTCCCGATGACCATCGCAAAAACAATGTTTTTTTTCTCAAGCATCAGTGTTTTTTTTTATGTTAACACTTTGATGGTCCTTTTTAGTTGGTTATCTATACAAATAAATCGTCTTAGGTAGGTACATCTATCTGTATGGCAAAATTTTTCAGTTCAAACGATTTTATATTAATATAACCTCCGTTATGTTTATGATACCCTGTGAGGCAGCTCGCCAACGGTAAAATAAGTAAAATCGAAAGTGGTCTCTGTCGTCTTTTGTACATGACGCGGAAACGCACGCGGTGCGGCGAGGAACGAAATGAACCGATTTTCCCATCGTTTTTACTTGGTAATTTAATTACTTGCTTACTTTTACTACCTTGATCTGGTGATAATAAAATAATACCTAAACATAATATCATATTATAAAACAATCTTGTAACATATTTTTATAGAAAAATATTTTTCATGCCGAAGAACGCTAGCCTCTATCTCGTCTGCGTTCCTGGTCCAATGTGCGCTTTAGTGACGTGGTAAACGATTGAGCTTGTTGTGACGCATTGATGTCGACATGTTTTTACAGAGAAGATGAATGGGCCCTCCGCCGGCGTCGTCCTGGCAGACCGTCGATGACCATCCTACAGATGTACTCGGCGGAGCTGATGGATGCGGGCCTGACGTGGGAGGATGCTGGCTGGTGATAGTCTCTCTAGTGATGTCCACATGCTCCACATAGTTGCGAACGTGGTGAAAGAAGAATAAGAAGAAGAATGGGTGTGCTAGGATCCTAAGATTAATTTAAAATTAGATGAATCCAAAACAAGTTTAAATGTGTGTATTAAATCTTTGGCCAAGGGGGTAGGTTTTTAAAATATACCATTTACAAATTAAATCATAACACGTTGAGTATCATTTTAACGGCTTTTGAAGATTCAAGTGAATAAACTCGTAAATATAATATATTTTATATGAATCAATTCACCTACCTAAGTATGATTTTTCACATTTACATAAATAAACATACATAATATATTATGTATTTGCTGCCATCTGATATTTCGTAAAGAATTTTTATAATGCTATTAACGACATATTACCGACCGACCGGTTTGGCAACACCCACGCGGTGTGTGTACGATTTCGAAATTTGCGAATATTCTACTAGGACACCATAAGTTTCAAACGGAATATTTGCAAGTTTGCGAATAATGTGGAGCGAACTTATTAATTCATAGACATAATATAAATATGTACTTTTAGAGATTTTTATAATAAATTAATATGGAAATGCTGTGATAAAATTAACGGAACACTCTTAAAAAATATTATGGACTTATTTTTAAACTTTACGCAACCAAAATTTTTCAAAAGTTTCCGTATTTAAAGATTGAAATAAAATCATAGGTAAATAAAAAATCTCGATTTCTAAAATATGTCATTTCGATTTTTACTAACATCAACATTTTTCAATATCTCGAATAGTTGGCGATCTTTCTAGTGGTTCACAAAACAGCATGACAGTATTCTTATGTAATTAAAAACCTTGTGTACATTGTTTATACTCGGATAAATACTCGTATGATGTAATTTCAAAAAGCTTTAGGAAGCTGCACATTAGGAACAAAAAATAACCTCTTCATAATAAAGACGTGCGGTAGTTAAGATTTCCTGTTGAAAAGACAACAAAAATAAATGGTGTCTTCATTCCATTTAATTTTTTCACCCAGCGACAGCCGGGGAACTCCTCCGTGAAGGTTATCAAAAAATTGTAACAGCACTAACCACTAACCACCATCTTCCAACTCGCTTTGCATGCAAGGGTCACATAAATCCAGAGAGATCGTTCGGGTAATACGCTCGTTGTTTTCTCCAAATTTTATTTATTTCTGCAAATTATTAAAAAAAGATCTTTTGTCTTTTTCCTATTATAAAATTAAATACAAGATTTGATGAATACATTTAATAATCAATCTTCTGTTATCAGATTCAAACAAATCACGAAAACTTTAAAAGCTCAAAAAAACGGGTGGCAGGAACCAGAGGCAAAGTGCTCTACTTTCATCAGGAGCGTATAAGGCGTAAAGGGATAGCAGATTAAAACACGCAAAAAACTGGAGTGATTGATAAAAGAGTAAAAAATATTATTAAAAAAATAATTTTGTACCTGCATTAATTTATCGATCTAACGTGCTTTTTAAAGACACGTTTTTTTAAGCACACAAGTGTGAACTTTGAAATAAGATCGAATAATGTTTCCTTTTTCAAGAGAAAAAGGAGTATTATTTTGTTGTTCTTTTATTTTCCGTCATTCTAAGCGAAAATTTAGTCAGAAAGAAGTATCGGGAGATCATGAAGCATAAAGGATAATATTGCGCATATTTTCATTGTACCTTGGTTATAAATTATTTTCTGTAAATAAATTCAATATTTTACCGAGAGGTGTCGCTGGACATGGAAATGTATTTCTAAAGGAAATTCCCTACTGTTCTATACACTAAATAATATCACACGATCAAAATATATATATAAAACAATAAGTTTATATTCAATATATTATACGTGACTTCATTATTATATTATACACCTATATTATCATTATCAGTTATTTCTTCTATAATCATTCTTTCATCTTTAAGTCATGGAGAAAAACCGAAGCCATTGCAATATTTTCTAAAAAGATAATTCGCTAAAATGACGCGTAAGAAGTAAATAAACAAAAGAAATGACAACTGTCAAAGTCAGACCAATACAAGCATCAGTGACTGTGGCGCCATTTTCTCTTAAGCGCCATTTTCTCTTAAAAATCAGCGTGACGCGGTTTCTCGACCAACATCCCACCCCAAAGTGTCTAACGGGCGCAAAGAAGTATAACTTCAATAAATATGAACGGTACACAAAGAAGGTATGAACAATATTAAAATAATTAAAACAGTAGTACAAAAAATTGTTTTGGAAATGAGACATCTGTGATCTGAAAATACAAGGAGCTAGAAGCTCATGTCACAACTCACAACTTACTGCGGTGATTATTATGAAATCCTGGTAGAAATTTCGTATGTGATTTCATACTGCAGACCACTAACGCGGCTATCACATACGTGTGTGATTTGCCTGAACCTAAGATTCAAACCCCAATATCTTCCGAGTGAAATATGCGAACCAAAAATAATGTTGCCTTAAAACACAGCCCAATCTTCATACTATTGGCATCTGTCCTAAAAATCTCAAAACGAAATAATAATATTAAATATATTGATAAATATCGGGAGACCTAAAAATCCGGCCTCATTCCCTTACTCAGTAGAAATATATGGGTATGGGTCTCTCACTCGCGACGTGTGACGCAATAGTAATTTGAGGGCTCATTCGTCGGCTCAGAGACGGCCCGTGATAATATTCTATCGTGAATTATTTGAGAGTTCGATTTATTTGTTTTTTTATCGTGCTTCTTAGTGATATTCTAGTGATTTTTAAGTTAATTAATATATATTAAATGCATTGCCTAGACAGCCTACCTATATTTTATCGTTTTCCTACAGTGATGTGTACTCTATGACCACTAATTATTTTATTCTGTTGTTTTACAAATATGTTATTTTGACGTTGAATTAATCATTTACCTACTGTTTTTTTTTTAAAAGAACAATGTCGTTTTAGAAGTTTAAAAATAGTTTTTAAAATAGCCAGCCGTAGAATGATTGCAGAAGAATTGACAATGCCATTTTTATTGTCAGTTAAAAAAGAATTCATTAAACTGGGGGCAATAAAATGTGCATGTCTCTGAGCAAGTCGTGATTTACAAAGTGGAATTTAAAAAAGACATTTCAAAGTAGAACTAATAATGTACTTCTTTCTCTATCTAGGGCAGTATTTCCCATCGTGCAATTTGAATGTCATGGGGGCAATGCCCAAGACATTCAAATTTGTTGCTCTGTTGTCGAAAAATGCATTTTCGAAAAAAATTGCAACTCTGACTTATCGAGAATATGATGGCAGTAACGTTATATGTATTTGTATATTTTCAGAATTTGTTAGGTAAATATAAAATTGGTAAGGGGAGGAACGTGTTAATTTTTGAATTGTTGAAGTGGGGCCTACCTATAGAAATACCTAGGTATTATTTAAAAAATATTTTTTGCTCACAAGAGCTTTACTACAAAGTAATTGCAAAATAAAAAATAGATGTCAGTAATGTACTTATGAGCGAAGGCTCATACCTAAGATAAAATATACATAATACACCAATCCATTTAGTTTCTTTGTAAGATTATAGATGTCATAATTAGTAGTATTTTCAGATAAAATATATTTTTTTAAACTATTATAGTATTAAATAATTTTATTATTGTATAACGTCCGAGAAAAGGCTAGGGCTAAGAATATTATTTGATGCATAAAATAAACAAGAAAAGAATAAAAATATTTTTTGAACTTGTATTAATTTGTATCCATGTAGGCAATTTTTACCCTCGTTTCCCGTTTGTACTTTTTTTTAGTGATACAAATGAATTAATCTCAAATATAATGAATAATAGTGTATTGACTATAGTAACTTTGTTTCTCTATATCATAGGAAGCATCACACCATTATTTACTGGGATAGTATAGCTATATTATATCTAATGCGGACTTTATACGGGACAGAAAACTGTACAGATTCTCGTCTGAACGATACAGTACAGTCTTCTGAAAAAAACTGTGCAGTTTTGTCAAAAGACACGCTAAATATGTGTATTTTTGTATGTTTGCCAACGGGATAATCCCAAAAAACAAAGCAAATAGAATCAACAACGACCGTGAAAATCTACGCACATAGTTTTCAGACTGCACAGGAAACTGTACAGTTTACTGCTCCCCCGATATAAAGCAAGCTTAAGTATAACATATGTATCTATTTTGCACTTGTTTCTTAGTTTAACGTTTCTAAAAGTGGACATGGAGCACTCAAGGGGCCATGTTTCTAGATTGTAATAATTGGTTTTTTTTAAAAAGAAATAAATAAATAAATATTATACAGGATGGCCAGTCACTGTGCAAATAATCCTGGAGGCAGAATACCTCAAATTACACCAAAACATGTTTTGTAAAAAGTGGACCGTTTCTGAGATATTAATTTTTTACTGTCTAATTAATGTATTTGAAGTTTTTAGATGTATTTTATACTAGATATATTTAGATAAATAAATAATTTTAAAAAATGCTAGGATTTTTCCTACATTCGCTACATTTGATTGGGTATTCTAGAAAATAATTGAAAAAAAAAAAAAAACATTCTTTCCCCAATCCATAATCCTAATGGTGCACAGGGGACTGCGTTAATAAAGTGTATCTTGATGATCAGTTTTACGCTTCAGTGCCAGAAATATTAATCTGAAAATCCACATAAATAGCATTTTATTAAACCCCCTGGGAGAAAACAGGAATATCTCATTTCCATAAAAATATTAGTTATCCGGATTGCAGAAGTGCGTGCGGTGGAATATCAATGATGCAGAAACCGCGTCAATAATACAAATTCAATTCTGGTTCAGTACAGAATTTGCTCCATGATTTACTGGTCTCCTGGCGTCAGTACGTCTGCACTGTGACTGTGTGGAAGCCTTATCCGCAGCAGGGGTAGCAAATCAATGGAGTGTGTGCCAAAATTGGCAGCGAAACAACTCCGCAGTAATACAGGCGAATAAAAACAAACGCTGCTAGGTTATAATAGCAGATTGTAAATATTTGTCCAAATTAACTGGAGATACTGTCGCTACATTTATTTTCTTTTGCATACAAATATTATTTATTTTATCCTGCCAGACTTTATTGTCAATTCAATAAAGCCTTTTAGCTAATAAGTATGACAAAAAATGATTACATTAAACGCATTTGCAAAAAAATGTACAAATACTGGTGGTCTGGGGTGGTACTTTAACCATTTAACATATCCAAAAAAATGTAAATATTTCTTCCGGTAAAAAAAAAACTCCAAGATTGATAAAAAACCTACTTGGACCACACATAGTTCTTATTTTGAAATCTGTAATTTAATACTTAGTAATTTTTCAAGGCATCGGGTTCCCAGTGACGTCCACTGACTGCTGATAATTTGTCGGCAGCTTACACAAGAGCTACAGGACGCGGACGTGAACCTGACTTGAGAAAGCTCATAGGCGACCGAGGCAGTTTATAGAATCCATGTACTCGTGTATATGAAATAATGTATTAGAATAAATGTAGTATTCCACAGCATTTTTAATTAAGAGATTTTAAAAAAATTGTTTAGCGGGTGATTTGCTATTTTTGTACAGCGCTCTTGAGGCGAATTTTCGCGAAAACAGCGCTTTATAAATTGTCCGAATAATAAATAAATAAATACATTATCATTTTAATTTTACTGACTGAAAATGAACAAATACAAGCTAAAGATAATCATATACATAATCAAGACAAAATTTTATGTAGATAATTTAAAAAGTTAAACTAAACAACAATGTTTAGTGTGAACAATGAATATAATATTTTTTCATAACTTTTTATTATGATCAAAACGAGAGACTCTTATCAGTAATCTATAAAAGTTTACGGGAGAAAGATATTTTATTATCAGCCTCGACGAAAATATTATTTTATAGCCTTCTAGTTCATACTACGCCAGTTTCTCTGCCTTTTTCATTATTATTTAGATTAATTTTCATCTAAAAAAAAAAAAAAAAAAAAATTTTACTTGATTTAAGGTATCTTTTGCTTTGTTGATAACCAAACATTTATTTGCATCAGGTGTAAAAGCCAGTATTTACTTTGTCAATCAGTTTCAAGTAAGCTCTTTACTCTCCCGAATTTCTTGACCGAAGTACTTCGGAAAGTTTACCTAAGTGCGAGTAACGTGGCGTCCATCGTCGCAAGGAGCAATCTATTACACTCTCCAACTTTGATCAACTTCAGTCAACATCACGATATTTTTGATAGCTTTAGATTTAGGGACATATGAAGACACAACATAAAATTATATTATAGGGCACTGCATTGGTACACCAAATGCAGAGTAGGTATCTTGATCCTTTTTGTTACAAGATGATCCGTCTTACGCTTCGGCGCCAGTCCGAGTTATCACGTATGAAATATTATATCCTGTGTATTTCCGGTTAATTTAGCATATCGACAGGCTTTCCGAACGTGGTGTAAGTGCAACAGTGTTACACAAAAAGAAATCGATTCACTGAATTATGTTCGGCCGGGTGCAGCACCTACATAATCCAAGCTTAATGCGGTTAGGATTCCGACTGAAGGTGCAAAGTTCATAGGTCAATGAACCTACATTTAAAACTGTCACATAAAAAAAGACAATCGTTTTTGCTTATAATATATATATTTCGCTTATAAAATAACTTTAAATTTTTACCTATCTTGACGCTAACGTAGTAAAAGAAATCCTTTTTAATTACATAACGTAAGCAATTATGTAAGCAAAAAAATTGAAATCTTTAAGAGCATACTCAACAACGTGCAAACATACAAACAAACGTATTCTTCGATTTTCTCCCTGGAATTTAACATTAGAGCAATGATTTTTTTACACATCTTAGATATCGACCAGTAGCTCAATCACAGATAACTATCGACGTAGTTAAAAACGTGCTAACCACGTGCTAACGCTAACGATTTGACCGATCACAATGACATTCGTTCAATATCACGTTCACTGAGCCGAGCGGAGCCGATGCACGCGATATCGCGGCCGTACGTCAAACGTCAAATCATCGCGCTTGTCGGATTTTTTATTATGTCGACTGCTTTTCTCAATATTTGGCTTGCCGAAAACCGGCTAAATGCAATACGGCACTCGAGAAAGATTGAATGAAGATATGTGCGAATAAGATATATCTCGGGAAATGGCTCGCGACTTGATGCGCTTGTGTAATAATACCGATCGATAACTTTTAACGCGTGTTCCATTGTGATCGCGAAAACGTTAAACATCCATGGGTAAGAAATCGTTATCACGTCGCTTATTACCGAGTTGGTAGTGATCTGTGATCGAGCAACAGATGCGTGTTAGTATCGTCTTATTTTTTAAATCATTCATATATCAACCTAAACAATAAAAAATATAAAAATTAAAAAAGAATGCAAACACACATCTGGTCGATATCTAAAATGTGTGAAAAAACCATTGCTCTAATGTTAAATTCCAGGGAGAAAATCGAAGAATACGTTTGTATGGGAAGCGGCTGCGAGTCACGTGGTGGAAATATGCTCGTAAAGTATTAAGAACTTTTTCAGAAGTTTTTATAAAGTTTTATATATATTTATTTGAACTACCTTAACTGGCCAGGGCAGAGATTACCAATATATCGACCTGTAACTACATGTCGAGATGCCCAGGAGGTGCGATAGCAGAAGGGAACAACATTACAAAAATCCATAATTAAAATAACTTTATTTGTGGCTGAAATGCTGGACTTATTACACCGAGGTTCTGAGTTCTTTTTTCCGATAAAATCACGAAAATCTAAAGATTATTAAAATTTCAATCTTGGGTGTTGTCTTATGAAATTGGATTTCCAGTAGCCTGTTGAGGAGATCACTCTTTTCTTCAAATATATTATTTATATTTACTACTAATAATCACGAAGTATTATATTATTTATATTTATGAATAATACATGTGATTTTAATATTAATATTTTATGTGTGATACCTTGGACTGGTACTGCAGCGTAAGACTGATCATCCTACCTTCATGTAATCAAACGTTTAGGATATACTGCACTTGGTGTACCGATGCAGTGTCCTATGCACCATTAGATGCGGATAAGGAATAGTAGTAGTTGTAGTAATTATTCGATAATTAAAATAAATGAAATGACGAATAAAAAACGGTGCATAAAAAATAAAATATTTTCTATACCAGACTGTAAACTTTTATCTTGGCAGAGGGAAACAACACTTTAAAAATAAAATTTTAACATAGTTTAAGTGCAGTAACTTGATATTTTAATGCCATGTACAGTAATATTTTTCTTTTCTTTTAACTTTGCCAGAGCACTTAGCAAATTCCATCGTGTGAGATAAGAAAATTATAAGTGTTGTAAAACAGGAATAAAGAAAAATCTGTATTGAATACATAAAGGAAATTAGTTCTCACGGAGATAGGTAAAATTTAGTCGTATTGAGCAATCTTCGATCGACAATAAATCATGAAAATAAATCAAATTCATGCATTATTCTTCGAGTCTTTCCGATTTTTTAAATAGTAACAAATAAAATTTGTGTAAATCGTACAAAAATGCATGGTTTCGTGAGTTTTCAATATAAATTGTCGACCGAAAATCGTTTAATGCATTTATGAAACATCCCTTTCCAATTAATAAACCTTCCACATCGCACCTGGAAAGCCTTAAATTTATTATTGAATCCTGAAATTATTACGTTACTGGTATCAAGAAAACATAAACATACGTAGGTAGGGTAATGGAAAATTTCATAAATATTTTATCAAGGCAAGGCATGAACGCTGAACCGTGAAAATTACCGCTACATTTCTATGTAGCGGTAAATTTCTAGCATTTCCCATGTTTCTCGATCGATAAAGAATGTAGTTTAAATTGTTTAAAAGGCGATAAAACATTACGCAACGCTTTTCGGAACACCACTTGGAGCTTAAAAAACAAATTGAAATTAATATTTTATGATATTACGCCCTGAGATATTTCGTACCTAACGTAATAAATAGACATTCGACAAAAAATGTATGGCTTTCGTTGTACTAAAAATTTTCTTCACACTCGGCACATTCAATGTCTAGAAAGAAAATACAATTTTCTGATATTTTAATAACCGGTCAAAGTACTAGGTACTTACGCTTCTTGCTTTTTGAATATTTGCCTTTTGCGCAGAATTCCCGTTTTCGCATTTCATTATAATATTTTTACATTAGAATTTTTCACATAAGGACCTTTTTAATGTGTTTTTGAATGTAGGAAATATTTGAAGTACCTTTCAAAAGAGGCTTTTATTGAATAATGTTTCCTTAAAAGTAAATGCTTATACGGAAGCATAACGCAGTTACTAATGTTGGGTATCAACCGAAAATTTATAAGGGTTTTTGAGTTACTTCTAGCATTTTCGATGTAAAAGCTAAAATCCGTGTAAATAATGTAAGAATATTTACATTAATCGTTATAACGTCGCTTTGCGATTTACTCAGGCAAAGTGCTCGACGAAAGTTTTTTATTTTAACAAGGGGTAGCGAAATACAAGGGTGAGCGAGAAGGGCTGCAAGGTACCAGGCCAACATAAAGGTTTGTAGGTAAAGGGAGGACTCGTTGGATAGGTCAAGTTTCGAAGGGGTGAATATACCGCTGAACTTGGCATTACATTGTATTAAACAGCAGGTGCTTCGTACCTTATTAGGGAGAACAGAATACACAGCTGTTTATTAGTTTAATTGATTTTAATCAATGCAATGCTTCGAAAATATTGTCGATGTTTCAATGAGACATTATAAAGTGGGGCTACTTGTATCCAGAAGTGTTCTAAAAGTAAAATCAATAGCCGAACTAAACTGATTTTGTATTCTGGTACACTCGCCTCAACTTTTCAAAGTGCAGTTTCGAAGATAAAATGAACGACCAATATCTGTAATAAAACTTGCACCGTACAGCTAAACTAACTCTTTTGGACGTTTGGCTGCAGGTAAATAAATAATCGCGCCTCAAAATAAACTACAAAACACATTATATATACATAAATAAATATGTATATAAATAAACTACTAATTTCCCTTATCCGCACCCAATGGAGCATAGGGGAACTGGATTGGCACACCAACTACAGTATATCTTGATCATTTTATTACATGAAGGTGGGATGTGATCAGTCTTACGCTTCAGAACATGTCCAAGGTATCACACATGAAAATCCCATGTAAATAAATATTTTATGTTGACCCCCAATGGGAATCGAACCCGCGACCTCATGCACGGTAGTCAAATGCGCTACCACTATCCTACGATGCGGTATATAAATACAGTGAATTTTAAATCAAATAAAAATACTCATATTTTTTCTGAAACAGATTTCTTTGCAGAAAGGTATTTTTTGAATGAGATTTTAAAAAGAGATTTCTTAAGTACAGGAAATCTTAAGGACACAAAGGTTTCCCTTTGGCTAAGTACTAAGAGAAAAGATAAACACGGAATTGAAAAACCGTTTTCCCTATTGATTTTCATGATAAAACAGCTTAAAAGGTTAAGCATTCAACCCCCCACACTTAGCCTGATTCTTATTATTGAAAGTTGATGGAATCGCTTAATGGAAAGCAATTGATTATTTATCTTCATTCGTGATTTATTCATTCTAAAAATATTTTTAGCGGTATTTTTTACAAAAAAATTTCATTAGATATATTTGGCGTCTAAAATATTTTTTTAATATTATTTTTTATTCTGTGTACTATGCTGAATCATCATTACAAAACAGAATAAAATCTGAATATTAATAATGATGTTTTTCAATGAATGTAACTCTAAAAAATTAAAGTGTAATATTTTACTAAACACTATAATTAAAAAATGGAGCCCGGTCAATTGGGTCTCCCGGCCTGTTAACGTGGTTAAAACATGACAAAATAAATGTAAAAAATATTTAATACTAGAATTATTCAGTCATGGTAATCGATTTGTTCATATAATTAAACCAATTACGATCCGTTATTGCACGTGTTAGCACCAGTAATTCTAACAATAAAACCCAACATGTTGAGTAACTTAGTTTGATATTCCGTCGGTTAATTGGAGTACATAATGAACCTGATGGAACTTTGCTTAAATAGGGCCAAAAGTTCCACTAGCCTGGCAGCTTAATTGTTTGGCATACATTGTTACGCATACATTTAGGGCAAAGTTACACGAATTCGTTATTCCATTAAAACAACCCTTTTAAAAAGTTCCGTTTGAGTTTGGTGACAGCCATGTTATCGTATAAAGTTGGAGTGGGAAATAATACGTTAATCTACGGATTAAATTTTACATAAGTAGTTTATGGTAATTAAATATTTTAAAAAATCTATATACTACCCGTATGAATATTTTTTAAGGCTAAATAAAAATGTACGAACAAACAATGGAACAATTTAATTAATTACCAATAAAAAATAATGTTAAATTAGTCAACATTTTTCAACGTTCAAAGTTTGTCTTTTCTTAGTCTACTTTAAAAAAGGCTTTCTTGCTATATATTTTAAAACGTTAAGCAGTAAAAAAAAGTCATTTAGTAGTAAAATACAGCCAAAGTAAAGCGTTATCATACTTAATAATTTTAATAACAAAATTAAGTTCTTAATACCTTTTTGTGCCCTTAGTAAACTTTAATCTTGATTAATTAATGTTTTCGTTAGTTTATACTAAAATAAGTACAACATAGAAGCAATTTACATTCATCGTGTTATCTAATTAGTCTAAAGTATTATACCTATGTACACTACAAATGTCTCCCGAGAGCCTTAAAACAATGCTTGCCTATTTTACAAAGCGTTAGGTTCCCGTCGCGACGCCCGGGACGTCCACTGCTGACCATGCCATGTAAACTTGACTTAGGAGGATATAATATATTCTTCATCTCTCTCCACGTTTGCTCCTATGTGGAGAATTCGGACATGACTAGCATGCTCTCTCGACTCTTCTCATGTTGATCCCCGCGTATCTCTCAGCTATGATGATATTCAATTTTTTTTAGTGAGTCGTAAAATATTCTTCAAATAAACACCTTTATAAAAAAAAAATATACGTCTTAAAACGCAATCCCTTAAATATATTTACGTTTTGGTAAAGTAAAAAAAAAACACTTTTTCGCATAAATGTAACCTTGATCTACAAAACGCAGACCTAAATCCGAATATGGTGAAAGGTCATAAATATTTATCAGCATTGGAAAAACATCGATATAACCAAAATGTTACGATTAAGCCCCCGAACTTCTGATACTTCGATACGTATGAAATCTTATTGAAAGGGTAGATTTTACCAACCCTTCGCAGATCCAGATAAATTCGTATTTTTATTTTGCCAATATCACGTGAAATACTTACTAACCTAACATGACCTAACCTAACCTAATCTCGCTTAGAATTTTGTACAGTGAACACGTAAAAATATACCCGTGGATTATTGGTAGAGTAAAAAGCTGAATGTAAGGGTTATTTAAAAAAAAATTTGGATATTATTTTTTTTTATATTTTAAAAATTTAAACGTAAAACGACTTAACGAATGGACTTATTAACCTTGCTACATGTTATTTTATTTAAATATTTAATAAATAATATTCTGAATAATGCATTTAGTAACATTATATAAGTATGCCACACCCGGTTCATTTATCATATACGGGTCATTATGAATAAATATAAAAAAATTATAAAATAACAATTAAATACTTAATACAAAACACCGTTCTTTTAATTTATTTATGTTAATTAATAAAATATTGATATCTCAACAGAGATGAGTAGTTAGGAAGGAAATGTGGGTCCATAGGGAGGCGTTTATAGGTTCATTATTTATTTAATTTTGAAAATTCATTTTGATGCGCACTACTTTTTATTTTACTTTATGTACTACTACTATTACTTTCACATTTACAGTGAATTTATTTGATACATGAAGGCAATATGATCAGTCTTACGCTTCAGCAATGAAAAATACAAATGCTAGAATATAACAAGTGCCCTTAGAACTAATTAGAATAGAAAGTGAAATGGAAATAGAATCTGTGTTTATGTATTAATCGAGGTCGTGTTTCTACACAATCGACCGAAAATGCTAATTCATTCATTAGGCGATTAAACATGGATACGAATTGGATATACATTTTGGTGTCCTAAATTATTAACTTAATATTGATCGGATATTCTAGACGACATAATTCAAGGTATTTTATTACATACATATATTTTTACTTTATTTTACTTTATTTAATATTGTTAAGGAACAATAACAGACAATGGACAGAGGGATACTTTATGTAAAAATAAAATTTTAGATTTAGGAGATGGGTGCAATTTTTAAAGCATCCATTTGCGCTAAATCCAATTTTATAAGCTTTTATAAGGATTATTAAAAAATAAAAAAAAAAAAATTCACAGAAAAATTTCCAATATTACAAATACAAAAGGATACTAAATATAATACAAAAAATATTAAAAGATATACGTAGGCCAATTCTCCTTTAAAACTCTTCATATCATGCTTATGTTAGGTATTACAATTATATTATTTTGAATGTGAGTTTTCACATAAGAATATTTCATATTATCTTGGACTGGCGTTAAGGCGTAAGACTGATAATCTTGCGTGTATGTAACAAATGATCAAGATTCACTACATTTGGTGTACTAAAACAGTGCCTTATGCACCATTGGATGCGGAAAAGATAAAAGTAGTACTAAAAGATTTACAAAAAAATTTGTAACGTCGTATTTAACGTAGCTATATCAAAATTACGATTACTTAATTTTATAAAGTTCTCTTATCTGCTTTATTTGACAAACTACGGCGGTCTTATCTCAATGAAGTTGACAAGCTACCACCATTTTTAGTAGTTTTATCCGAATAATCGTGTTTTCTGTTCAAAATTTGCGACATTTTGATACGGTTTGTACTTTTTTCAGGGACAAGTAATCAAAACTATTTTAAGCTAAAATACTTACGCGAGATAAATTCGTTTTAATATGCATAAAACGCACGTCATTTAGAGTTGGTTGGGGCTTGTCATTTTTATTCGAAAGACATTTTGAGTTTCCAATAAAAATACCTTGAATAAAGTTATGTACATTATTATTTCGATGGGCCTGTGATGATATTGAATATTTTTTATATAGAAGGATTTTTTTTTTCACAAAAATATCGCAATTTTTTTTCCGAACAAAACATTTTTCCATTACTACTACTTTTACTTATCCGCTATTAACGATGCATAGAGCACTGCCTAGTTACATCAAGTGCTGTGTATCTTGATCGTTATTACATGAAGGTTAGATATATGCGCCAGTACCGTATTGATATTTTCATGTATGTCAACGTTTTTACTGTCTCAATATTACTTTTTCTATTTCCATTATAATCTCTATGGGAAAGTAGTAGTCAATCTTAATTAAGGAAAATAATGAATTATTCTGAGGATTATTTTCTTACGGGATCGCTTTCTTAGATATGCGCTAATTACCAATGTAAATAAATTATACTTTTTTGAGTTTATCAAGTTTTTAGCTTTTTTTGCTGAACTAGGTAAAAGTTATCGGGTTGGTACCATGGTATTAATAAAAACATTAATTATTTATTTAAGTATTTATTTACTATGTTTGAACTTTTTTTTATTGTCACCCATCGTTTTGAGTTCATGAAAAACTTTCAAGTTTACATACAGAATACGAAAAATAGATTAAAATTTTCGCATAAAAATAAAAAGTGAAAATTGTGTAAATGTCTGTTAATACATATTGCTTACATACGCCTAAACCCACTGAGCGTAAAATTTACAAGTTGCTATTTATCTCCACGTTTTTTATTGCTGTTATCAATTTGATTAATGCCCGCATCACATTCTGGTTTTATGACGAAACGCGTATAATTTTGATTACTCTTAAATCCATCAAAAAATATTTTAACTCCCTGTCCACCCTGTATTTTCGCCAAGTGGTTTGCGCATGCGTCCTTCTGGGCTCAATACTGGGGTATAGTGGAGGGAGTAACGCGCCATCCCCACCCCTCACCCTCCCGAAATCCCCTCATCGTCCCCCATCCCTCCCGCCTTGCCGCAATATAGATACGTTGAGATAATGTGACAGATCAGGAAAAAGCGCAATTCTTTTCAGTTAGGATGAAATGTAAAGTTCCAAAGTTAAGGTTCGGTTGACGGAATAACGTTACGCAAATGTGTTTTTACGTTTTTGGGGAAATAATAACGTTACGTGGAAATAAACTCTTATTAGACTTTTTACGCTTTATTCGAATACGGGCGGTTAGTAACAGCGGAGGTGTTGTTAGATCCAGAATTACCTACACGGGAATAAAGTAAACGGTTCATACGAATATATTATTAAGAAATTTAGATAGTTTTTTGTAAGCTGAAAAGTTTATCAAAACACAAATATTTCATATATATACAAACGCCTCCTACGTATAATATTGTATCGTCGATTTTGAGTTTTTGGTGGATTTCGTCTGTATTCAACTATATCTTTATTTCTACGACGTTATATTTTAGGGCTTTTTTACATGTGATTTGATGCATATATTAAAAATTTTCATGTGTGATCGCCTTGGACTGGTACTGAAGCGTAAGACTGATCACCTTATGTGATTTTCATGTAAAAAATGATCAAGATACACTGCACTTGGTGTACACTGCACTTGGTGTACCAATGCAGTGCCCTATGCACCATTGGGTGCGGATAAGGGATAGTAGTAGTGAGTAAGTATATCTGTAGCCGAAAAAAGTCTTTATAACGTTGAATATAATAATTAATCATTTTTATCAAGATTTATTTTACTTAGTTTTTGTAGTAATATATCGACAAGTAGAAAATCGCCAAGGGCCGTTTTTTGGTTATAACATAACAATATGATAACCAAAAAAATCTATTGTTATTATTCGTACAAATAAAATTTTTAAAAATAAAACATAGTATTATCGGTCAAATGAGGAATCACCCGATCAGTACGAATAATTTATCCAACGATTAAGAATACTTATTACAAATTTTCTGTTAATTAATTCGTTAATAGCTTAATCAAAATATATATATGTATGATAACGACGAAATTAATAGGAATTACGTAGGTATATATTTTTTTTTAACGTGGTCGTGTGGTAGGTATAACCTGAAATCCTCAAATTTTTCATTAGATCGTTACTTATTAATCTTCATAAATTTTCTTCTAGCAAATGCTTACTAGCAATGAAAATAAAAAAAAGTTTTTAAGACAGAACTTCTTACGTAATTAATTATTGACAATTACCAGGCTTTAATATTCTTTGGCAATTCTTAACTTGAAGGGCGAATAATTCATTAGAATTAAATGTTAGAAATGTGTATAAATTAGGAAGAAAGGAATAAATTTATGTACGTCGGATGAGTAATAAATAATAAATTAGGCAAAAAGAGTCATGAAAAACAGCAGAATACGTTACATTATGTATATTGCAATACCAAGAGGGGTTGGTTTGATCTAGAATGAAAAAGTAAGCTAATATTAGGTCCTTACATATGAAATCGGCGTTTTGCCGTACTGGCAACTTTGATCTCAAATATCTTCTCTTTGAAACGGCTTGAAGGATTAATGATGTGTGGCGACGGTGCCGCAAAAGAAAACACAGTGCGTTTTTTGGTTGCAACGTTTTCGTTCTGGAAATTTCGACCTGCAGAACAAGCCCCGTGGACGGCCGGAGACCAAAGTTGATAATGAAGAATTGAAGGCTATTGTGGAAGCGGATCCATCGCAAACCACGTCCGAGTTAGCTGCAGGCTGCGGTGTTAGTGATAAAACTGTTTTAATCCACTTGAAGCAAATTGGGAAAGTGAAAAAGCTTGAATTAGGTCCTTACATATGAAATTGGCGTTTTGTATGGGAGGAACATAAAGTTGATTTTTTTAAAATATAATATTTCAAATTAGAAGAGCTTTAATTGGAATGTCTAAGACATCCACCGTACTCTCCGGACCTTGCCTCAACAGATTACAATTTTTTACGAAATTTGGATAACTTCTTGCAAGGGAAAAAATTCAACTCCGATGGGGCAGTCCAAACCGACTTCAAAGATTTTTTATTGATTCCCGTCCGAATGGTTTTTTTTAGTAAAGGGATCGATGAACTACCTATGAGATGGCAAAAGCGCATAGATAGCAATGGTACATACTTTGATTAAAATAAATATATTATATTTAAAAAAAATCAACTTTATGTTCATCCCATACAAAACGCCAATTTCATATGTAAGGACCTAATATTTGTTTTCCAGAATTAAAATTATGCTAAATTTTTTCTAATAATAAAAGACGCAGGTTGGAAAATTGCAATTGTATTTTTGGCATGTAATGTGTAACTTTAAAAAATATGTAAAAGCCCCACGGTTGTTGAAACTGAATAAACACATTTTCAAATATTTTTTAAATATTATTCTTAGTTACATACATGTAACATAGAAAACAAAATGAATTCATCGTTATGTCTCTTATCGTGTATAGGAAATGCATTGGTACACCAAGTGCAGTGTCAGTCTTACCCTTTAAAGCTTTTATCTGTTGTTATTTTATTTTTTATTCCCAGGAGAGCGGGCGTTAGAAGAGTAAAGGGAGGTTAGTTCAGAAGTAATGCAGGAGTTTTGCTGGAGAGATGCAGACGTGACTAAATGAGCCAAATGGCAGTTGGACGGAGCTTCTTTAAAAACACGAATTAAGCTGCATTTACTTTGTAGACCAATGACTAGACATTTTCAATGGGGTCTGGTTGGAATCCTCGCGCTTCGCTTTGATAGTTTGTAAATGGTATGATTGAGGATCTTTTCATAAAATAAGAAAGTAGGCTAGAAAATATAAATACGCTGGTTTGCAAAATATTACTCTCTTATCAATCTTATCTTTCAGTAGTTTGTTTGTTTGTTTGTTTGTACATTTTTATTTAGCTATAAAAATAAAAAATTCTTACAGCTTATATTTTACATAAATATTTATTATAGCATTAGTATTTTACTTAGCTTGCTTCTGAATTAATTTAATCCGTTTATTTGTTTGACGGTCTCCGGTAGTTCATTATACCTTTTGAATCCTTTGTACGTTATGCTGTTAGTATTAGTAGAAGGTTCCCTAATATGATTCGTTCCTTAGGTTTTAATTAGACCTTAGAACGACTTTTCTCTTATTTCATACATTATCAAACTAAAACAGGAACAATTTCTTCAAAATACTGCTACTACTACTACTCTCCTTTATCCGCACCTAATGGTGCATAGGGCATTGCATTGGTACATGAGGTGCAGTAAATCTTAATAATTTGATACATGAAGGCAAGATGATCAGTCTTCAGCGCCAGTTCAAGGTACCATATATAAGGTAGGTATAAGTTTAAATAAGCAACATTTTTAAGTATGTACAATGTACACAATATAATTTAAAAAAAATGTTATTCAGGTTCAACTCATGAATTCTGGAAATAAAATAGGACATATGCCGAAAATTCTAAAAAAAAAAATAAAAATATCCAAAATGTCCCAGGATTTTTTTTTTTTTAGTTTCTATAAATTCCCCTAGATTGCGTCTTACGCACATTTTGTACAACACACCTTATCTTATTTCTCTACTAGATATATATCTCCGTATCATGAACTTGGCACATATTATATCGTATTTTATTTCCAGTATTCTCATGTTGAACTGTAATAATTACTTAAACTTTTGACACAATTTTCTTGATGGTCACACAATAAATGCTGCAATCATAGCATATTTTTACGGCTTTTGTTAGGTATTTAATTGTATAAAAAAATCATCATTACTAATACATAATAATATACTTTTACAGATATTTTTTTGACGTACAAAGTAGGTAGATAATCTACAAGATTATGTTGAGGGTAGGTGCTTCTCCAATTGATTTTTAAATTGAATTTATACACTTTTAGAGAAAACCAAATTATCGAAGAAATTATTGCGATTCTAAAATTATTAGTATCAGACCAGTATCAGAACACTATCAGAAAATATCTTCAATTATGGGACCACTGACGAAGAACGAAAGAGAGCGTTCTCTTGTTCGTCATGGCTTTTAAATTTTTAATGACGTCATCAATTTTAAATTAATAATTGTCTTTTTTTGAATTTCCTCTTGAGGGTAGGTACTTCTCCACACTGTCTTAGAAAAGCTTAAGAATCCATCTATTTCATTACTCGTTGAAACGCTACGCATCTCTCTTATTTTCTTATCTCTCTTGAATAGAATGTTAAGTCAATAGACCTCCTCGCATCAATAGTATGTGAGTTAGTAAGTGTGTTGGATGATTGGAAAATTCCAGAATAAATGTAGGTAGGTACTACAGAACTACGGAACATTACGGATCAATGGACGGGGCAAATTGGACCGGTTCGCAATGGACATTTATGGGGCAGGATGGTGAATTGCCCGCGTTATGAGAGAATTTATATCGAAATTGATATATTATTGAATAACTGACGTATGAACTTTTCCCTCTTTACTGCGGGCAAAGTTTATTCCATATGAGTTAACTAAAATCCATTTAATACTGGTATAATATACATACATAAATAATTTTAATTTTTTAATTTTTATTTATTTCTTATTTTATTACATACATAATTTTACAGTTTAGAATGTTTGTATTTCAGTTATTAAGGTATAACCCCGTGTCTAACTGAAATATTTACAAAAAAGTACATTTATACAATATGAATATAATTTGAAAAATTTGACATAGTGTTACATAATTAAAAAGTACACAATACAGTGAAAATATTTTCCCTTAAATAACTCAACATCCAAAAATGATATAAAACAAATAAAAATTGTTAAACAATTATAATAAAAAGAGATTAAGTAATACAATTACAAGGAAATAAATATAATAAAACTGAACAAACGGGAAACAATAGATATATCAAAATAAATATGCATGTTATAGTATTAAAGATACTGAAAATTCATTGCATATAGAGATAATTAATAGGCATAAGTTATCATAATGTTTTTTATGTTTGGAAATTGATTTCAATTGATTTGATCACTGTTTTATAAAGAAGTATCTAAGATGTTATTTAACTGTGGAAATTATTTAAAGGAGTCTAAAAAAGGTACAAAACATAAAAATTTTTCTGGACACGATCAATGAAAACAAGAGCAAATTTATTTTTTAATATTTAGAAGGAATCAAAAAGGAAATCAAAATCTCACATTTGTAATAGATAAAATGATCATCAAATTACAACAACAATTTGATCTGTCTGCTAAACAAAAAAGACACGAAATACAATATTGTTTCTTTTTTATTCAAAATAATGTAAAAATCTTTTGAAAGAAATTTCAAGGTAACTTTTATTGTAACGAATAAAAGGTTTACATATTTATTTCACGATACAGCCAACATGATACTCATTGTATTCTGATAAGACTTTCCATTTCCCAATAAATTTTCTGTTTGTTCGGTTTATATAAAACCCAGAAACCACCCTACCGAAACATGTGGGTATATATAGGTACTGGAAACCACCCCGAGAGCTAAATAAATAGGGGGAAGGGATATTTGAATGGAAATTTTAAGGGTCGTTAATATTATTTTGGTCACCCGAGAGGATCGGAATATTTCTTCATTACTTTCGATTTACGAATGCGAATGCGAAAGGGAATAAGTCTAGTCTCTTGAATCCTGAAGCCTGTAGGTATCGTATTAATTTATATGGTTGTGTATTTATCTACAACAACGCATCAAATTAAAACGGTTTTATTTAAGTGTATTTGAACATTTTATTGAAAAAACCGTTTTAACCAGAAAATATTTTCAGGTATTTCTCTCCATGTGTATAACAAATCAATTTTTTCCAGTTTACCCTTATGTATGGAAGCGAAGCATGGAGTTGGAAAAATAAGGATGAAAGTAAATTGAATGCAGTTGAAATGCGATCTCTCAGGCGAATGTGTGGTAAAACTATGTATGATAGGTGCACTAATGTTGAAATTAGAGCAGAATGCAAGGCTGAGATAAGCATTATCGACAAAATTAAGAAAGGTCTTTTACGTTGGTTCGGTCATGTAGAGCGAATGGATGATGAAAGAACGGCTAAAAAAATATATGATGCGACTGTGCCTGGATGTAGAAGTCGAGGAAGGCCGAGAAAGACATGGCATGATCAAGTAAAACAAGTGCTTGAAAGTGGGCATGTAAGAAGTCGGAATAATCGACGTGCGTGCATGAGAAGATGTATGAATGTGGAGGAAGCAAGAGAAGTATGCCAGGACAGAGTGGTGTGGCGTTCTATCCTCTCTGCCTACCCCTTCGGGGAAATGGCGTGATGGTTAGTTAGTTAGTTAGTTGTACAGATTTGACAAAAATGAATCATACAATACAAATACATTACAAGACCCCTATTTATACCTTATATCGTCTAGAGTTTTTGTTATTTGACCTAAAATTATTTTCGGCGCCATAACTCACTCCTATATTCAATGCTGCATCGGCAACTCTTCCCATAAATTATTTCGTCTGCTTCTTACTCTTTTCTTACTCCCTAGCAATTAGAAAATGAACACAGCTGCCCGTATCATATTTTATCATTACATAAATATTTCCAAAAATACCAACAGAAATGAAAACCCTTTTCAACGTGTACGACTGAAAATAAATTTCACTGAAAATCAAATATGTTTTTTGCAATTCTTATATAACATTGATTAATTGCGAATAATGTCGAACGAACTAATATTACTAGGAGAACAGAAAAACATGATGATAAAGTAGATAATTAAAAAGATTAAAGTGTGTGGGTTAAAGATTGGATAAACATTACTTAGGGTGAAATGTTACCCGCTGAAAATATCTGAAAACTAGTAGGGTATGAATTCTTATAGCTGAAGGGGTTGTTGATTACGTTCTCGTAACAAAAAAAATTGGCAAACAAGTTAAAATAATTAGCGGAACAACATGAGTTTTTACACCTGGATTATCGTCATATCGAATAATTTTTCGACGTCGGCAGTGGCGTTGGCGCCGCATGTCGCGTCGCGACGCGTGTGTACTAATGTAAGGGGGTGTTTTTTCTGTTTTTCATTCTCACAATTTATGCATCTAATGGAGTTTTAAAAAGTTCCTATGGATAGTATTAATTGCTTATTTATCAGAAGGCAACTTTCTATTTTAATTTACACCATTAGCAACATAATATATATATGCGGGTATGTTATGTAAAACCATAATTTAATTTAATGCGATACCAACTCAAATAAAAACTGTAGAATTTTCCGAGTATTTTTTAATAAAAATAATATTAGTGGAGACGAAAACAAATAGATAACCTGATGTCAGATATGAATGATTTATATGAAAACATACCAAATCCAAATATCATATCAATCACAGAAAATTGAATGGGAAAGGAAAAATACAAGAAACTTTTAGTCAGTTTCAGAATGAAAAAAAATATACACATTTAAAACTTTTTGTTAAATGAGTTTCCAGAAAAATTGGTAAACTTTTGCATGGTACAAAGGCTGGGTATCGAATGAATTTCTACTGAGTTACCTACCTACCTTACGTGGTCGACAAAATCTCAACTGAGTTTTCCATATGAAAATTTATATGTTTTTATAAGTTCATAACTTTCATTGGCAATAGTAGATGAACTAGAGAAAGATAATACAAAAAGCAGTTATATTTAAGCTTCCTTGTACGAGCTTCAATAATGATTCTCCTGTTTTTTTTTACCGACAGTGTAAGATAACTTTGCAGGATCTCATTCATAACCGCTACCCAGGCCTGTCTAACATTACGCGTCCGTCCATAAATTTTATTTTATTCAGGAATACAAGCTGTCAATTTGAGTCGCTAAGCTTACCTTAATACCAGGGTCTTATGAGGAACGAGAAGGTGGCATAATGATATTGCGAAACTTAGGGAAGGTATTTATAATAATGTCAAAACGTACATTTTCAACAAAGAGTCCCGAGATTACATTATCAACTGCCAGGAACACATGTTGCGGTTTCCCGCAGAGCGATTTCACACCCTTTGTACTCAAAAGATTTAGGTACTTGGTAACATGGAAATTCATTGAACACACAACTTTATAAAATTTACCAGACCAATATAAACCCTGTTTCTGAGACCGATATTCAAGGAATTATTTTATTAACAAGGTTTTAAATTTCTCGAAATTCTACACCAATCAGTCTCAATATATTACAGATATCAATAGATGGCACTCACATTTTTTTTAATTGGCAGATTTCGATATCACATATTCGGAGGAATATATAATGTTGTAATAGCTGTATTTGTAGCCCTATAGGACTTACATTTGGGAGTGCCTAGATATCCATATTCCCGTCCAAACATCTTTATTTCTATTGAGGTATTATGGTTAGAACTGAACTATAGTTAAAGGATATTAAATTAAATTTATTTATAAACGAAAAATAATACAAAACAGCTAAAAAAAATAATTTGTCCTTTGAAATTTCTTGATCAAAATCCTTTTTATTTCTATAAAGATACGTATATAATTACGTACCAATACTATAGTATTCTACCTGAAAACAAATTGTAATCAAAGAAGCAAGACTAACGCACAAAAGCAATCTAATACGCACCATACCAGAGTCGAGGGAATTAGAAAACTCAATCAAATCTTATTTTGTAAGATGTTTCAGGGGCAGATCGAAGTAATTACGAAACTCAAAGAAGTATTCTTAATGAATCTATGTAAACAAATAAATCTAAATACAATCAAAAATATTATATCATAAAAACGGATTTCACGGTTATATTTAATAAAAACGTATTAGGAATCTAGTGTTATAAAATTACCCACAGTTATGTAGGTATTCAAATGAAAAATATGTATACTTATATCTTCGTTCTTTGTCGATGATATACATAAGTTCATCATCATACCATATCCGCTCCCTATGTGGAGCATATGGATTCCACAAACTGCCTCCAGGCCAAGCAATCGGCCCGCAGCCCCCTGTGCATCCTCACAAGTCAAGTCCACGTCCTGTTGGACGCTCTGACGCAAACTGCCGACAA